>CM032231.1:133152500-133215000 GCA_019009955.1 Riptortus pedestris | reverse complement strand
CAGCTATTGAGGCTGTACTCTTGACGCGATCTTCAAAAGATTTATTCAAATATCCATCGATCCTAGCTAGGAGATGACAAAACGTCACGCTGTTGCAGCGTAAACTAAGCAGATTTCCAAACGCCAATATCATCTCAAATTAAATTATCTATTTCTCCCTAAAACATGACCTCAAATTTAAGCTGTAAGGTGAAGCTGGTCTGGAATGCCACCACAATACGGGAGGAAAGTCTCAAACTGACTACTTTACTCCTTGGTTATTGAGCCCAGGATGTTTAAATTAATGTTTTCTTTTTAATTTAAATATTTTGTCTATCAAACCAACTAGAACTTTCATTAATTTATTGATCCCGATATCTTAGCTGGACCTTGCTTATTCAGCAAATGGCGGTGACGGGTTGTACCTTTCTATTTACGATCTGGGTAATTCTTCAGTGATGGATTTATGACATTTTTAGTCCCGCCCTTCTAAAAAAAGCGTCTGTCACGGAAATGAAGTAGATTTTCCACGTGCTGGTATAGCATACTAATTCTCTATTTCTAAGAAAAAAACTGATGAGTGGAAGGGGTGGGGTTGACTGAAGGCTGAAAATAAGAAAGTACGATGGACCCGGTTAGTACTTGAGTTACAAAAAATGCAAAGAACAAAAATTGTAGAACTTCAATAGTTTAACGAGATTGATTCTATGACATTTTACAATCCGACACATAATAACAGGGATATTTTGAATGTTCGAATTCCCCTCGTTCTCTAAATCCCCACCATTCCTGGTCCGATTTCAGTCAATCGCAAATATGATCTAGTGTTCATTAAATGGTTATATATCAATTATGGTATAGATCTAAAAAAGATTTTGGACAAGAATGTAAAACCTTAATTGATGAAGTCATCATGTATTTCCCATATTAAAAGCCCAATAGAAACAATATTTGGTATTTAAGCATAGAATAAAGAGGTTCATGTTATGACACCATGTTGTTATTAGGACACGAGTTGGAGTGGGGGGTTCACTGAAGGCTTTAATAGACACTTAAATCTACAATAAGATTGGCTCCATACGATTTTTTGATTCAACGTATAATAACGAAAATATTTTCAAAATTCTCGCTCTCTAAACCCCCCTCCCCCGGTCCGATTTTAGCCGTTAACGAACTACATCTTTCTTTTTACATAAAACGTTTATATTTCGAGTTTGGTAACGATAAAACAATAATTGCGAACGCCAGAGCTGTAACAGACACACACACACACACACACACACACACACACACACACACACACATATATATATATATATATATATATATATATATATATACTAGCTCAGATACCCGGCTTCGCCCGGGAATTCATTTGAGGCTGGACAGTGATGGTATTTTTTTTTGCAAGGCTTTACTTTGCACAATATTTTGACATACCCTTCCCAGTGTTTAGGGTTAATACCCGTCGTTTCTGTGGATTTTTTAATAATAAAATTATTTTTTTATGTAAGACTTCACTGTCCTCCATATTGTCATATTTCCCGTTTCCTGTGAATTATGCATAGATTTAAATTATTAAGGACAAAATATTAACATAGATTTTAATTAATTTTTCCAGGTGAGGTACCAGGTAGTTCAAATTGGAAAGAATTGTTGAGCATTTCAATATTTCTACGCAAATTACTTGCTCCACACACTGCTCCTGGAGAAATGTATAAAACAAAAGTTACTCTAAATAACAAAGTAAACAACTTTTGTTATGTGCACGTTTGTCGAAAAACAAATAGAAAATGAAATATCGAGAATTTTTATTTCAGGCCTCCCTTATAACACCCACCACCGTTCTAACCTAAACATTTATATCTTATAATCATGGAAGAATTAATGCTAATTCACATTCCGAGTTTTGTTAAGTTCTGTTCAATCGTTAGTGCCCAACAAACTTGTTGGCTCCCGCTCTAGTTTTTAGTGTATATCTCCTTTATACTTTGTTATACGACAAAAATGAATATGACAAAAGTTACTTTAAATAACAAAATAAACAACTTGTGTCATGTGCATATTTGCAGAAAAACCAATAGAAAACGAAATATCACTATTTTTAATTATATATATATATATATGATAACGATCAAACAAAAATTGCGTCCGCTAGAGCGTTAACAGACAAATATATATATATATATATATATATATATATATATATATATATATATTTGTCTGTTAATATCTCGGTTAATATTCAAGATAGGGAATAAATGTATATAACAATATTTATGGTAAATTTAATTTTCAATAAGATTGATTCTGTAATTTTTCGATCCGACGTATAGTAACGGAGATATTTAGAATTTTCGGTAATCCTCCCCTCTAAACTCCCCCTCCCACTAGTTCAAATTTCAGCCGTTAACGAACTTGATCATTCGTTTTACATAAAACGACTAAATATCGAGTTTGGTAACGATCAAACAAAAATTGCGACCGCTATTTTTGTTTGATCGTTACCAAACTTCAGGATAGAGGGAGGATTTTTGAAAATTCGAAATATCTCCTTTATTATGCGTCGGATCGAAAAACGGTTTAGAATCAATCTTATTGCAAATTAAATTTACTATAAATATTGTTCTATACATTTATTCTGTATCTTGAATATTAACCGAGATATTTGCATTTGTATTGTGTGTGTGGTCGGCAGGAGTCGGCTATGTTTGGGACTATCCGCCGACAGCTAGTGCGGCCGTTTCTGTAACTATTCATCCCTCGTGAATAGGTCTAGAGATACCTTCCTACTACTGTTATTATTAGGCAGATTTCTCTATTGTAAAATTTCACGTGGGAAATCTGCTTAGTTTACGCAGCCCCTGCGTGACGGACTTTTATTCATAATAAATATTAAGCGAGTTATTTGTACTTTTTGTTTTTCAGTCTACTGTAAATCCCCATTTCTGCTGATCTGGTTTTAACTTAGAGTAACCTAGTCGCTAAAAATCTCGTGTAGAGATTACATTTCAATTCCTCTTAATATTCGCTTCTTTCGGTAAAAATAGGAAATAGAAGATGAAATGAGTCCCAGCAAACGGAAATGTTCTTTGTCTACGCAGACCCGGGTTGACGTGCGTTTTAGAAGATTTCTTAAGGGAAATCAGCTATTGAGGTCGTACTCATGAAGCGATTTTCGAAAATTTTCTTCAAATGTCCATCGATCCTACCCAGGAGATGATGAAAATGAGTCCGTTCAAAATTATATATATATATATATATATATATATATATATATATATATATATATATATATATATATGTCTGTTAACGCTCTAGCGGACGCAATTTTTGTTTGATCGTTACGAAACTCGATATTTAACCGTTTTATGTAAAAAGACAGATCAAGTTCGTTAATGGCTGAAATCGGACCAGAGGGAGGGGGGGTTTAGAGGGGGGATATTCAAAAATTCGAAATGTCTCCGTTATTATGCATCGGATCGAAAAATTGTATAGAACCAATCTTATTGCAAATTAAATTTACTATACATATTGTTATATACATTTATTCTGTATCTTGAATATCAACCGAGATATTTGCATTTTTATGAAGTTTGTGGGACACGTGGTCGGTTATAGTTCGGATTAGTTCGGCCATTTTCGTAACCACTCGGCTCACGTGGAAGCTCCTTCTATCCTAACCTGTCGTTTCTAACCTTACCTTACCTTCGTTACTTTGTGAGATTTATGCAAATACGTTCTGTTCACCCCCCCCCCCCTTCTTTAGTTCTTGGACTACTATAATTTGAGTTATTAAAATATAAATTATTCTTACAATTCAGAAACCGTTTCAATTGGGAATTTATTTTAATTAACTGAAAGATTTCTCATTACTATTTGTATTTAATCAGGGTGTTGTTGTGTTACCAGTATGCAGATTTCTCTATTGTAAAACTTCACATGGGAAATCTGCTTAGTTTACGCAGCCCCTGAGTGGCGGACTTTTTATTTATAGTTGATGATCCCACAACTTTCTTAATTTCTACCATTTTGTTATATTATAAATATAAGAAAAGAAAAAATAAAGTCTCAACTTACTGCTGAAGACAAATCTCTTGTCGCACTAATCAAAACATATATTTTTAGAATTAATATGGGGAGCCAGATAGGAGTAACTATTTTGAAGAGATAGATTTCCGAAATTGGCAAAAAAAGCATATACAAATGGATAACTGTTGAAATAAAGAGAGACGTAATTGACAAAAAAACATTTATTCCGTAAAAGTCATGGATTGCTTCTGTTGTCCTCAGTAGGAGTTCATATTTCTTAATGAACATTTCAGTTTGAAAGGAGTGGGTCAAGGAACTATAGAAACTGAGGAGAACTGTTTGAATACTACAGTATTGATACAAAAATGATATAAAGTAAATAAATGTTATGAAATCTAATATAAACCTTTCAATGAATGATATATCAAAGTTAACCATTTGAGTAAAAACAATAGTTAAAAGTATTATGTCGATAGTCATGGTGAGGCCTATAGGAATGTAAAACCGAAGACTTGAACGGGAATAATTCAAAAAATAACAATGCTTCCCTAAATACTTTAAATTATTCATAATACAAAGTAAATTATTCTTTTTCAACACTGGGATCATAATTGTTAAAATACTGAGCGTAGTACTGGAAAAAGCGATCGCTCCGTCGTATAACATTAACCAAGCTGTCGAAAATAATTGGGGAGGATAAAAAAAGACGTGCGTATTAAAAATAGTTACAGTCAGTAGGATAAGAATTGACGTGAATAATGATTTTTTTGAGATATTAAAAGAATCGTCCAATGGGAATGCGCATATAATTCTAGGAACACAGAATGCACGGCGCAGTGCCTTATCGACAGAATACATTTTTAGAACTGATGAGTAGCAAAGGGCTGAAATCGAATACTCTTAAAATAGCAAATATTAGCCCGATTAGAATAATAGAAGGAAAACGCGTTTAAGTAAATACAATTAATGGTATTGATGTACCATATTTGTCTATATATTTACGATGTGTCACTTATGTCTGGACAATAAGTAGATTCTTTGGAGTTGTAATATTAATAACTAACATTTCATTGAGTAACGCCATTATTCAACTAGTTTATTAACAAGGTAACAGTAAGAGTGGGTTTCATTGCCTAGCAACCATATAGCATATGCTCCATTGCCTAGCAACCGTAAAGCATATGCTACATTTCTCCCCAACAAACTTTTGGATCTTCCTCCGCTTGGTTGGAACTCCTCATCGGTTGTCATCTGGGATGGGTGCTCGTCCACCGCACCTTCTCTGGTCCACGTGCTTTTGCTTGGTACGTCCACCTTCCAGAACTTTGTACGAATGATGTCCCGTTCGCTCCTCCACCACGCCTGGCACCCAGCCCTTGCTCAGCTCATTCTTCACCCAAACTTCATCCCCCTTGGCAAACTCTCTCCCCTTGGATAGTTTTTCTGCTTCCATATCTTTATCATTTCCTCCCTGGTGTCCGGCCTAAGGCGATCGAGAGCAGTAGGGAGTCGCCTTCCTAGGAACATGAGTGATGGTGGCCTGCCAGTGGTCTTCTGCGGGGTGTTGCGGTAGGACAGGAGAACCTGTGCCATTGCAAGGCTTGGTGGCAACCCCTCCTGCCTACAGGCACAGTTCCTGGACTTGAACGACTGGATCATTCTCCCCACGAGCCCGTTGGTCTTCGAATGATAAGGAGCTCCGGTCACATGGCGGATGTTTGCAGAACAGAAATTCTAAAGCATTGACGAGGTCCACTATCAGATACTATCTGCTTGGGTATACCGTACCTCGAGAACCATTGCATCAATCGGTCAGTTATAACTCCGGTGGTCATTCCGTTCATCACATACACTTCAGCCCACTTGGAGTAAGCATCTATCCCTACCAGCCAATACTTGCCACCTCCGGGTTCTGCTATGTCCACGTGGAGTCGCTCCCAGGGTCCATTCGGTATGTTCCAGGGATACAGAGGCACATCACACTCGCTATGTCTGTTAACTTGGCACGGAGTGCATCTTCTTACGTACTTCTCGATATCCTCATCGACGCCTGGCCACCAGACATAGTAACGGGACAGTGACCGCATTGCAGTGATCCCGGGGTGACCCTCGTGTAACTGTTAAAGTACGGAGCTCCTCAGAGCTTCAGGAACAAACAGTCTTCCCAACCGAAGAATAACACCATCTTCCAGTGTTAGTTCGTCTCTCTTTTCCAAAACATCTTCACACCAGGTTTCATAGTTTCCGAATTTTTAGGCCAACCATGCTCCAGATAATCTAAGAGAAGCTTCCATAAGAGGATCCTTTCCACATGATTTATTAATGTCCCCAGCTGAAGAAATGAATGATATTTTTTCCATCCTAATTGTTCTTAATTCTTTGACCTCTGAGATTATATCCTCTTCATCTATTGGTTCTCTTATACTTGGAAAACGCGATAACAAATCGCCCAGTCTATTGTTTGTCCCTTTACAGTACTGCATCCTGTAGTTATACTCCATGAGATGGATGGCTCATCGTACCAAACGTGAGTTCGCTGTTTTAGCAAGGTCCCTCTCAGTTCCAAATATCCTCTCCAAAGGCCTGTGGTCTGTCCTAAATACAAATTCTCGCCCAAGCAGGAATTGACGGAACTTCCTAACTGCAAAGACCAAGGCCAGGGCCTCTCTATCAATTAGGGAATATCCTTTTATGGAGCTACACTGCGCCGACTCCCTGTTCAGACGCGTCACAGGCCTAGATGACAGGATTGGATTTATGCCATGTTCGTCAATTATGTTGGCCCAGGTATTCGACTTCCTTCTGTAGAAACTTCCATTTTGCCAACTTTGCTCTTAGGCTTGCTTTCCGTAGTCACTCCAAGACCTCTCGCAGAACACTGACGTGCTAGTTGAGACCCGCTCCTCCAACCACAATATCATCCAATAGAACCCCTACATCTAATCCTCCTAATAGCTTCTCCATGTACCCTTGAAATTTCGCTGGACAAGACTGTAGGCCGAAGGGGAGCCTTTTATACCTATCATATCCTTCATGTGTGGAAATGGTCAAATATTTCTGGTCGTCAGCTGCTACTCTCATCTGCAGATAAGCGTCCTTCAAATCAATTAAGGAAAAGATTTTGGAGCCGTTCAATTTAGCTGTCAGGCCATCAACTGTCGGGAGAAGATGGCTCTCGGGTATAATATTAGAATTCAGAGTCACTCTAAAATCCCCACAGATTCGAACAGCGCAACCTCCTTCCACACCATATCCACATTGACCGTTGGGGTACACCACTCTATCGGCGTGTGTGTGGGATCCACTGGTTCCAGAATTTTTTTATGAGTTTGTTACAATATGAATTAACGGCTTAATTAAATTTAAAATTGTCTTCGCCTTAATTATTTGTGTTAAATTTAAAAGTTTGTGTTAATTTGAAAAGTTATATCTCATGGAGATGCTTCATGATTGTCGCAATGTATTTGGTGTTGTCGTGTTGTTCGAAATGTTGGTAGGTAAGATCTTGTCAGTTATTAGTCTGCAGTCTGTAAGTAAGTGTTTGATAGTTAGTTGTGTATCACACAGTGTACATAAAGGTGTTTCAGTCCTGGTCATGAGGTGTTCGTATGTTATCCGAGAATGGTCATATCTGCAAAGAGGGAAAACTACTTCTCTTCTAGCATCCTGATTACTTGCCAGCCATTCAGGAATGGTGACTTTTATTTGACGTAATTTTGTGTGTGTCTGGTGCCATTCCACTTCCCATTTGTGCTGACCTCGTTTCATTTAGCCTGATTGGCATCGTGTGTTGGAATGATCAGTGTGTAGTGTGTCAAGTTCAGTAGCTAATTTTGCATGTTTGTCAGCCAAATTATTTTCCATGACGATTGTATGTCCAGGTAGCCAATGACTGAAATTAAACCAGATATAATTCTGGCCTTCTAAGTAAAACATGAAAATTTAAATGATCTTCTAATATAATAAAAGTCCGTCACGCAGGGGCTGCGTAATCTAAGCAGATTTCCCACGTGAAGTTTTACAATAGAGAAATCTGCCCAATAACAAGTGTAGTAAGTAGTAAGGGATCACTAAACTTATACACGACGGACGAATAGTTACGAAAACGGCCGCCAGAGCTCTCTTCGGAAAGTACCAAACAGCTCACTCCTGCCGACCAATGCAGAATACAAATACAAATATCTCGGTTAATATTCAAGATAGAGAATAAATGCATATAACAATATTTATAGTAAATTTAATTTGCAATAAGATTAATTCTATACAATTTTTCGATCCGATGCATAATAACGGAGATATTTCGAATTTTTGAAAATCCCCCCTCTAAACCCCCCCTCCCACTGGTCCGATTTCAGCCGTTAACGAACTTGATCTTCCTTTTTACATAAAACGATTAAATACCGAGTTTGGTGACGATTAAACAAAAATTGCGACCGCTAGAGTGTTAACAGACAAATATATATATATATATATATATATATATATATATATATATATATATATATATATATATATATATATAGATATATATATAGTTTTGAACGGACCTCATTTTCGTCATCTCCTGGGTAGGATCGATGGACATTTGAAGAAATTTTTCGAAAATCGCGTCATGAGTACGACCTCAATAGCTGATTTCCCTTAAGGGAAATCTGCTAAAAATAATACACTTAAATTAACCGTCCAGTGGTTGGCCAATCTTTTGTTTCTAGTCCCTACATTCGTAATCGCCACTAGAACGGTTCGTATTAATACTATTCGCATTAGCAACTTGCGAAACACTTATCATTTATCCTGTGAACCCAGCCTTTTTCCTGGGCGTTTAATGAAACCAAGGCAGGGTCCCGCCAAAGAGGATTAAGCGGCTGAGGTACGACAGCTTTATTGTGACGTCACTGGAGTGACAGTCAATTGCAATATAAGTAATTGGTTTCGAACATTCAAGCCCGTTATTTTTTCAATCATCAAATGTTTTCTTTTAATAGTCATAAAGGAAGAAATAATACTAGTCTATTTACCATTTATAGGAATATACTAAATTGAATTTTCATAGTCAGTCCTCAAGAATGCATTATATTCATAAGGAACTGCGACATGTCTTTTACATATCGAAAATGCTAGGCACATTCCCTTATGACGATTCATTTAAACTCTCATATAAATTTGTATTCTTGCCAATAGTAATAATTACTTTGTCTATTTTGGGTTTTATTCACAGTTTGCTTAACCCTTCAGATATTCTGAGCAACGACTGGCTAGAATTATACTATGTGACTAGCACTGCCCTCTGTATAGCACTCACAGTTCTAGCCATTGTCATTCCAGTGTTCAAAAAGAATTATATGGTTCGCATAATAAATAATATTAATGTTATTGAATATCATAATCCGAGCAATATTAAATCCTTTCGAGTGCGCAACTACAGTCTTCTTCTATTTTATATTCTTATTTTAAGTTTGTCACTGATTTCTGGAATCATTTATTCAATTACTGACTATAACATTTCAATGGTTGAAAGATTAATTACAAACCTTTCTGCTTTCGTTTACTACCTAGTTTTTACATACCAGTACTGCAGTATCCATACTCTTCTTCTCAGTTTCTTCAGTTCATTTACAAAAAATGTTCTAACTAGTTATCTCATGTCGAAATACGAACTTCTCCTGAGAACAATAGAAGCTGTCCATGATTTTTACGAATTTTATATCCTGTTTGCGTTTATTGTATTATTCATTATGGCAGTTATTGAATCGTACAAGACTCTATTATCATTAATTCAATATAATCAACTAATCATAATAAATTTTATTTGGGTGCCAGTATTAGTTTTGAAACTTTATATTTTGATTAGAGCATCAAGGGACTTGTCAGAAGCGGTAAGTAAAAATAACACATTCTTAATTCAATATTTTTGCCTTCTCATTTAAATAAATAAAAATATTTAATGTAAATTTGAAATCGTTCCAATTTTAGTATATACCAGTACATGTACTATGATTAAACCTGCTTTATAGTGCTGCAATTTTTGAATATTAAATGACATTATTCTAAATTGTGTGGCAAGACTACCGTAGTCTGTAATGTCAATGCGTTGTGTTATTCTTCTGGCAATAACAGAACCTTGTGAATGTGACATTGTAACATGGATGACATTATCCAAAATGTGAGAAAGATCTGCAGGTAGTCAATCTCAACTTTGAGACCGTTTCGGGTTAAAAGTTGATAAAGATTTATTGGATTTTTACAAGTTGATCGTTGAAAATTGCTTCTTGTCGTCAGATTCAACTTGAAGAATTCATTTTAACTATTATAACTATTCATAGGAGCTGCGTAAACTAAGCAGATTTCCCATGTGAAGTTTTACAATAGAGAAATCTGCATACTGGTAACACAACACCACCCTGATTAAATACAAATGGTAATGAGAAATCTTTCAGTTAATTAAAATAAATTCCCAATTGAAACGGCTTCTGAATTGTAAGAATAATTTGTATTTTAATATCTCAAATTTTAGTAATCCAAGAACTGAAGGGAGGGGGGCACATGAATAGAACGTATTTGCATAAATCTCACAAAGTAAGGAAGGTAAGGTAAGGTTAGAAACGACAGGTAAGGTTAGAAGAAGCTTCCACCTGAGCCGATCAGTTACGAAAATGGCCGACCTAATCCGAACTATACCCGGCCACAGGCTTCATAACAATGCAAATATCTTGGTTAATATTCAAGATAGAGAATAAATGTATATAACGATATTTATAGAAAATTTAATTTGCAATAAGGTTGGTTCTATACAATTTTTCGATCCAATGCATAATAACGGAGATATTTTGAAATTTCGAAAATCTCCCCTCTAAACCCCCCTCCCTCTAGTCCGATTTCAGTCATTAACGAAATTGATCTGTCTTTTTACATAAAACGGTTAAATATCGACTTTCGTAACGATTAAACAAAAATTGCGACCGCTAGAGCGTTAACAGACAAATATATATATCCACACACACACACATATATCTAATTTTGAACGGACCTCATTTTCGTCATCTCCTGGGTAGGATCGATGGACATTTGAAGAAGTTCAACCTTGAAGAACCTCAATAGCTGATTCTGCTAAAACATATAACGAAGGTAGAAGTGGGGGTTTTCTGAAAGCTGAAAACTATAAAATCCAAATATCTCGGTTAATATGAATGATACAGAAAATATGTATTGAAGAACATTTATACATCAAGTCAATTTACAATAAGGTTGGTTCTACACAATTTCTCGATCCGACGTAGAATAACGGAAATAATTCGAATTTTCGAAATTCCCCCCTTCAAACCCCTCCCACTCTACCACTGGTCCGATCTCAGCCATTAACGAACTTGGTTTCTCTTTTTACATACTATTAATATCATGTTTGGTAACGATCAAACAAAAATTGCGACCGCTACAGCGGTCATATATATAATTTTGAACAGACATCATTTTCGTCATCTCCTGGGTAGGATTGGTGGCCATTTGAAAATATTTTTCGACATCGCGTCGTCTCATAGCTGATTTTCCTTGAGGGAAAATCTGCTTAGCTAATGCAGCTACTGAGTGAAGGGCTTTTACCTTCTTTTCACGTTGTACGTTGCTGTTGGTTGAAATAAATTGGTATAAAAATGTGTTTTTGATGATGAATGGTTATGGGCTAATGAATTGTGTACTATATAAAATGGTGAATTTTATTAAACTTATGAAATGGTCGAAATCTTTAGTATCCATCTTTAGAAATAGAACGGCAGCCAATTTTTCAGTTAGACTAAGTTAAAATACTTTAGGTTTATAAAAAATAAAGGTTTAATTATTGTCACAGGCGAAGAAGGTGAATGAAGATCTTTATTGGAAAATGGCTGAAGACAAGACAGGACTAATACTGAACAATGTATGTATCTAATATTGCTAAATTTCAAGAAATAAAATGTCTCTAAGAACTTGATTGGTCGAAGGTCATTTAATTTATAAATTGAAATCATGTAGCAGCATAGTAACGGTTTGGATCTGGCTGCCGCGATAAGCAGTGGAAGCTGAAAGAGATGAAAAATCCCTCAACCAAACCACTAACTAGAATTCGGAAAGGGCCACCAACAATCGACTCAAGTCAAAATTTAAATATATATAAATTTACTTATAATAAAAATATTTACCTATAGTAATTAATAATCAAAATCAAGAGGCACCTTTAAAAATATAATGGGGGACACTTATTCCTACTTAGACTATATTACAATTGAAACACTTAGCTGTTTAATAGAAGTGCTGACTTAGCCATGAGAGGTAGTACAGGCAGTAAGCTGGTCAGGCAGGCCGGATCTGGCAAAAGGATTACGGGTGTTCCACCAACAAGGGTCTCCCCTCCAGAGAATGCCGAATATGACTGATCTTAATCCGTCGCGAGGAGGTCCTTAGTTCCCAATGGTGAACTTTGAACAGCCGATCGAAATACGCTCAAAAAGTGCATTTAACGGGAATTTATTATCGAAATTCATCCGTATTATTACTTAGTATATCGACGTTAAGAGCTGTAAATTTTATTATCAAAATCCATCGGCGTTACCTATGAAAATGCTAGAGCACATGGTGACATAACTCCAAATTGGATATAACTCTTATTCAAAGGTAAAAACAATACATTTAAGCATTCATAAATAATAATCTTAATGTGCTCTGTGCTGGGAATACTCAGAATATAAAATATATGTTCATTTATAATGGGCTTATGTCCTGCAATGTCAATTTCATTACAAGTTTCTGGCGATAAAAATAATAAAACCTTTCTTCCAATATTTATTTTCTTTGAGGTGCTGGATGGTGAAGGAATTATTATCTCAGGTAAAAAATGAAAGGCCTCATTCCTTCACAGCTGTTTATTCGTTGCGACAGTGCTTTCAGTGCATACCCTCCATCATCAGTGCCCTGGTGGCAAACATTTACCATAAAAACTTTGTATAATATGTCTTTTAATTAAAAAATAAGAAATATGTGTACATATATATGGTCAAGAATTAGATTTAAAACATAAAACTTTAAGAATATAAATTAGCGTCTCAGTGAATATTTAAAGAAATAAGAAAAATATTTTTACAGATTAAAATTAATATTAAAACACACTAGTAGAATATATACACAATTTCAATAAATAGTTTAAAAAACTAAAAAATGAATATTTACAGCCAAATAGCATAAAATAGGATAAATAGTAAAAAGTGAATAAACCAATTAAAATTTTTTTAAAAACTAAAAATGAAGGAACAACCACCGGAGGGGGTGATACACATAATAAACGCATACAAAAGAAAAACAGAGACGCTAGACAATGACTCAGCCCTTCACAATGATCTTATTGGAACCAAGGATTCCCTGCCTCGGGATCGGAGAACACCTGAGACATGCCTCAACTAGGTTCCCTCTCCTACCTTACTGATATTGAGGCCTCCTTTCTTCATCCTATCCCGTTTTATATATAGATTTTCAGCTATACTAAGGGACTTGCCTTCTTTCACTTCTTACAGCAGCTCATATTTTATTGCTGACTTCCCATGACCCTCCTTCTTGATGTGGGCGTGTCTCTGGTGTCCTGCTAATTCTCCTACCACCTTGCCCGACGTACGACACGTCGCAACTCGAGCACGTTATCCTGTAGACTCCCGAAATGTTGAGAGACTCAACAAGATCCTTAACCCTCGGCAGCATCGCTTTCAATGAGTACCTTTGAATCATGCCAAGTTTCTTGAGCTTACTGCAAATCTTCTGCTACGCAGAGCCCAGATAGGAAATCGATAGAGGAAAACGTTCGTCCTTATTTCGGCTAACCCAACCCCATTTCCCTGATCAACTTCCTACGGAGTCTCCGTCGGAGTCCTCGTGGCCGATGTTTGATGCTATGCACCTGATGTGGCGCAGCTCAGCCTCATAGTTCTTTGCATCCAACGGCACATTCAACAGTCTGTCCACAAGGTAACGAAGACCTGACATTTTGTCGATAGAGGTCGAGGTTTATCTCTGGAGTATGCTGGATGGTAGAGGAACCAATTGATAAGGAACAATAAAAAGGCCTTGTCCTCTACTGATTTTTAATATTATGCAGAGTGCACTTTCGGAATCAACGCTCCATCGTCTGTGCCTGCTGGCAAACAAAACCTTGAGTCAATATAACAATCATAGCATGGCCAAAGACAAAACAAAAAACAGCCACAAAAATAAAGAGTAAAACAATAGAAAATTTAATTATTAGTCAACAAATCAAAGAAGTAAACACCGATAAGCGTATCTCAAGAACTTAAAACTATAAATAAAATTAAAAAACTAAAAAAACAACAGAAATTACAGATAGGAAAACATATCACAGTGGGTGGGAAACTCTGAAAAGCACATCAGAGGAACTGTAAAAGACATGTAGGAGGTACCTGGTTAAAGCTGTGTAGTCTGGACCACGACCACACCCAAGGTTTAGTTATTACGAGTATGGATGAGTTTGAGAACAAAGTGTACTCTCTGCTGATAAAGGAAGGCCCTATTCAATTACCACGTGACCCTACCAACTGATTCACTGTAAAATAAAAGATGCTATATTACAAGCAACTAATCTGTTTAAGAAACTAGAATCCTAGCTTCATTTGATGTGGTCAGTATGTTAAACCCAATACACAAATAAATACTGCTGTATTTTCTTTTGATTTCAGGAGAAATTGAATTTCCATTTCCTCGCGAAGAGAGAGCTAAGCTTCACTGCTTGTGGTTTCTTCACTTTGGACAACTCACTGATCTGTGCGGTATGGGATTTTTGTATTACATAAATGATTCTCTTATAATATAGTAAGGAGCGAAAATAGTTTGGAAAGTGATGACCATGGAGTAGTACCAACTCTGAGAGAAGACTAGAAACGAGAAGGAATCTTAGGTTGAAAAATTCTGTTGTTGAAGACCAGCAAATGGTTATAATGCTGTTAAATATGTTATTTATTAACATCCACTTATTGCTACTAACACTAATTGGGACAGATTATCTACAAATTACAATACTTTTCTAGCTAGGGCGGGAGTAGGGATTTTAGTTAATGAGCTTGTCACTAAATAAATTCTTTTTTCCCAGGCGGGAATGGTACTCACGACGCTATGTTTACCATGTGAGATTAAGACCAATGCCATAACTCACGGCATTAGCCGAACCCTCAAATGACATTAATTAAGCCCCTAAAATCTGAATTAATCATACGCATTAAGATGACTCCATGTATTAATTACAGTCAATAAAATAATATAAGTGAATTTTAAAATTAATGTTTAAAGAAGTGGTAGACATTTTCCACTGCATCTGCTCACCAATACGTGAAGGAAGCTTATTTCCCACGTGCAGGAATGTTACAGGCTGATGATTTCTCCTCACTATCCGAAACCTAATAAGTACCAATCACTCGGTACATATTCGAGTTAGTGAAAACATGCAAAGAAAATAGTTGTAGACAATTAAAGTTTTAACAAGATTGGTTAAGTATACTATATTTTTATTTCAGACTCATGATAACGGATATATTTTCAATTTTCGTTTTCCCCCTCTAACCACCCCTATTTATATTACATTAATATGTCATTATGCTCTTTACTTTGACTAAAACTATATTTACTATATGTGTAAAAGGTACAATTTCAGTGCATTGTATGAGCAAGACTTAATATTTCATGTTAAAATGAAAATTTATTATTTGGGCATGTTTATTTTAACCTTGGATAAAATATTTCTGTTTTATATTATATAAAAAGGTGAGGTTATTATTCTCACCTGGGCAATAGGAATTTATTTAGTGTTACTCCTACCCTGGCTGTAAAAGGTTCGTAACTAGTAAATATCCATCTCATTTAACCACAGGCCCATAAAGTGGAAATTAATATAAAAAATAACATTTTTTTTTAATTTTAACATTTTTATGTGTGGACATATGACACAGAAAAGCCGAATAATACATAAATATGAGATATTGACATAAACAATTAAAATATTGTATTTAATACTGGTTTATGCACACAGTGGATATTTGTGCTTCTTTTGCAGATATTTTATTTCAGTTATGACTTCTCTTGTTGATAGTAATTGGACTTCTTATTTTAAAGCATAATTAATAAGAATGATATAAATTATTAATATACATCATTGCCTTTCATTCTAATAATCCTGAATAACCACAGCAGTTGAATTCTAATTAGCTGAAGTCCTAACGCTCAGGCAGACATAAGTTATTTATCCTGAAGTCTGCCAGAAAAGGGGTTACAAAGAAATAAACATAATACGCCTAAGAATTGGTCACCCATCCGTATAATGGGAGAGAAAAAAATGTTTGACGTGTACTTGTTCAATAAACATTCTCTAAATTTTTCTTCATTTTCAATTTCAGATGATAGCCGCTGCTACAAAATTTCTTGTCATCAGCCTTCAATACTCAAATTAGTCATCAGTTCGCCATTCAGCATTACCTTTATTTCAGCTGGATGCAAAACGTATGTAGTAATGTACTAAATACATTAAAGAATAGAGAAGAGAACGACTGATTCTTTAAATTTCCTAGCTCCTCTCGTGAGATTTTTCCAAACCTATCGTCCATAAATATATGGCTCCTCTCAGAACAATATTCTAAACTTATTCTCCATAAATATATTATTAATGGTTTTTCTCAGGACATCCTTCCAAACTTATCCTCCATAAATATATTATTAATGGTTTTTCTCAAGACAATCCTTCCAAACTTATCCTCTATATCCATTTTTGAGGTGCTGGATGGTGAAGGAATTACTATCTCAGGTAAGAAAAAACGCCTCGTTCCTTCACTATTCTTTATTCGTTGTGACAGAGCGCTTTCAGAGCATGCGCTCCATCATCAGTGCCCTGCTGGCAAACAAATACCATAAAAACGTTGTACAATATGTCATTTAATTGAGAAATTTAGAAAATATATGTACATGTCGATGAGAGTTAAAACATACAACTTTAAATTACAACCTAAAAATTAGTGTCCCAGTGAATATTTACAGAAATAAGAAAAACTATTTTCACCGATTAAAATTAAAAATTAAAAACTTGTCAGTAGAATATATACACAATTTCAATAAATAGTTAAAATAAATAAATGAATATTTACAGTTAAAAAGTCTAAAATAGAATAAATAGTAAAAAACGAATAGTCCAATTAAAATTAAAAAACCAAAAATGAAAAAATGAAGGAACAACCACCGGAGGAGCTACAGAAAGCAATACATACAAAAAACGTAAAAGGAGAAAAATAGAAAAGCGAGACAATGACTAACCTCTTCACAATGATGTGACAGGAACCAAGGATTCCCTGTGACTGAGGCCTCGGGACCGGAGAACCATGAGAGAGGCTTCCGAGACATGCCTCAACCTGGTTCCTTCTCCCGTCTTATTAATATTCAGGCCTCCTTTTTTCATCCTATCAAGCTTTATGAATAGGTTTTCGGCTATGCTCAGGGGCTTGCCTATTTTTGCATCGTAGAGCATCTCATACTTTATAGCAGATTTCTCATGACCCTCCTCCTTGATGTGGGCATGGAACTCTGTGTCTCTGGTAACATGCTCTTTCAGCCGGGTTCTGATCTTTCTTCCACTTTGAACTTCTGATCAAAAGAATATTGAGCCTCAGAAGCGTGGGGCATGTTAATTCACAAGATTCAGGACGTTAACGGCAAGAGTCAATTTCAGTTCAAATTGATATCATAAAAATAACTCTGTACTGTATCCTAATATCAAATTCAGAAGTGAGATCAGTGTTATCAAAAGTAGTAACTGCAGCTATAAGGCTGAAATACCTTCATGATAAATAATTTCGTTTGAAAGTATATTACTGATGTAAAATCTTCAAAACATAATTTGTTAGGTTCGAGAGGGGATCCTAGTTAACACCCCCCCCCCCACGCCCTTTATTTTGGAAATAAACATTAAAAATCAGTGATTTAGTTGTTTGTCCAGCAATTTAGTTACTACTAGACATCTGGTTGTGGTAAGTAAATAGTTTAAAATTAAATTATGCCTAACCAAAATACAAAATGAGAATTCACCATTTATTTAAAATAACCAAAACATCGTATTGCTACTAAAAGTATTTATTATTAACTTTGTATTTACGACACACGGAAAACTAAATGCCAGTAGAAAGAATTTTCTAAACCAACTAATAATAAATTTAAGGAGGAGGGTGGGCGTGTTGTACACACACACACTCACACACACACACACACACACACACACACACACACACACACACACGCACGCACACACACGCACACACACACACGCACTCAGACACACACACACACACACACACGAGGCGTTGCTTCTGGATCCACCATATCCTAATTCACATGACCTAATTAATATCATTTTCTCTCCGACTCTTCCCTCCCAGACCAGTAGGTCCTTCTGGGTGTCCTTGTTGGGGGCTGGCGTTTCACAGCTGTACGCAACTGTTGGTCTGCAGTCGTTTTCGTATATTTGCACTTCCTGGAAAGATTCTTAAAGTAGAAAGACTTCTACAGGACATAGAATCAACAGGTGTAGCTTTAGTCTAACATTATAATATAATAAGAATTGTCATACAGTATCCTTTAATTTAGTTGTATTCAGGTATTTACAGGAAAATGACTTGTTAAACAACTAATTTATTAATTTTTTTTTCTACATTTCTGTGGCCTCTCATGTAATAAAAATATATAGATCAGTGGATTTATCAGTAGTTCATATTACAGGTAAATGTAAAAGTGTGTCAATTTTAAAAAGTGTAATGACTCAGGTTATAAAAATCAGAAATTTGTTTTAAAGAAAATTGTTTTTATAGTTTAACAACGCTATAAATGTAATTTATATGGTAAAAAACAATAAACAGAATTAAGAATTTGTATATTTTTTACCTAGTTGGCTCATATAATACATTATTAAAAAAGTAGGTGTTCTGTCAGATGTGTATGTATATGTATATATAAATAAATAAATAAATATGTACATCAGAGAGATGTCTATTGAGAAAATACTTAGTGAAGCATCTAGAGAAGATCCTAAAGAGGCAGGCGATGCATCCTGGGTAAGATCATCGGAGGAATTGCCATTGAAAATAAAAATGAAATGGTACTTAAATGCTGAGGGAGCACTAGGTCTACTTGGAGAAGGAATAGGACAATGTTCTTTCCAGGTCCGGGGGACATCCATAAGGCTATATGTGTTGTGTGCTCAGAGGATACCACTGGAGGGGCATATTCGGAGGAGCAATGGGAGGTGTATCCTGCCATTGCAGGGATATTCATGCGACTAAATTTAGAATGATTTCTTCAGAGGAGTATATTCCAGGAAGTAAAAGAGGAGTATCCTGAGGAGGATGGGTATCCTGGGGGGGGGGTGGTATTCCGGCAAATAAATTTTGATGGGATCCTTAGAGAAAGCATTGGAGATGAATAGTCGGAGGATCAATTGGAGTGCTCTCCTGAGACCATCCATCAGAGGGATATCCAATTTTGAATAATATCACCAGAGGAGCCATTGGAAGAATTCGATGTTGCTTTGGGGGCAGTATCCTGAGACTATCCACCACAGAGATATCCGTGTGCACTTAAATTTGGAATGACATCCCCAGAGGAGCTATTGGAGGGCCATATTCAGAGGAACTATGAGAGGAGTATCCGGAGTGGATCCAGCGGAGAGGTATCCATGCTGATAAATTTTGAATAGCATACTCAGAGCAGGCATTGGGGAGTATCTTCGAGGAAATATGAGAGGTTTACCCTGAGGGGACCTTTTGGAGGGAAATCCGTGCTGCTAAATTTGGAATGGTGTCCTCAGAGTAGGAACTTTAGGATCTTATTGGAGAAAGTGAGAGAGGAGTTCCTGAAAGGGCCATCGGGGGGAAATCCGTGCGGCTAAATTTGGAATGGTATCCTCAGAGGCATAACTGGAGGATATTGTTTGAGGAACTATGAGAGGAGTATCCTCAAAGGATCACCGGGGCGATATCCGTGCTGATAAATCTAGAATGGTATCCTCAGGGGAGCCATTGGAGGTACATATTCGAAGGGGCTAAATGAGAAGTATCTTGAGACTATCCATCGCTGGGATATCCGGGTGGCTACATTTAAAATGGTTTACTCAGAGGCGCATTTGAGGATCATATTCGAGGAACTATGAAAGTAGTACCCTCAAAGGACAACCGGGGCGATATCCGTGCTGATAAATCTAGAATGGTATCCTCAGAGGAACCATTAGAGGTTCTGATCTGAAGGAGCTAGAGGAGAAGTATTCTGAGACTACCCATCGCTGGTATATCCGTGTGGATAAATTTGGAATTGCATCCTCAAAGGAGCCATTGGAGGGGCAAATTCGGAGGAGTATCCTGAGAATATCCATTCCAGGGATATCCAGGCGGATAGATTTGTAATGGTATCCTCAGAGAGCCGATTTACCGAGCCTATTGATGGAGACCTTCTGCCTCTTTGGCATTTGTAGTAACTATATGAGTGTGCTCATTATGTATAACTCTGGTTGAAGTATGAATCCTGGTGAAGAGGAGTCTAGATCAGAAAAGCTGAATCAACATCTTATGGCTTCTTTGAGTATTGGAGGCTGATGACGAGGAATCTTGTCCCAGCAGCGATCATCTGAAATTGAATTTGAATATAAATATCAGAGTATTTACATGTATTCAGAATTACAACGTTCGTGAGCTTTAGGACTAGTTACTACGTGGAATGTGGTGATTTTTGATTCCACATGGCTTTATAGTATTTTTATTAAATTATCTTACTCTTTATCTTCCACCAGTTGTACCAATTTAAAAACTCACAATATTACAGGTTGTTACATCAGAACGAGCTATTGTTAAAGATGAAGGTCTTTATGGGTCTCATCGCAGTTGCAATCAGAATGATAGCTCAACTTTCAGATTAGGGAACCCAGGGGAAGACAGACTGCAGATACAAGTGTAGTGTATCTTTTGCCGTATATGTAGTTCGAAGCTGACAAAAATAACAAACTTTCTACAACAGAAGTTGTTCAGGTAACAAGCATGACGGAACTAGGAACTCAGACAACTAGCAACACAGTTTATGAGGGCCATTATCGATATCTTTGTCGGGACCAATGCTGCTTGGAAGCAGTTTAAATCAGAGGCTCCAATGTGCGTCAGAAGAAAATGGAAAATGAACCGTTTAATCAGAGTAAGTAAACCATGACAGAATAAGTAAATAATGGCTTCCAAGGAATCTGGTTACCTGTTCTGCTTGCTGACGGCCTCTATCAAGTCTTTGATCTGGCGAATTATTGATTAACCAGTTATAATTACAATATTAGCTTAAGCATAGCTTGTGCAATGTTTAGTTGATATTTCATCTGCATTAAAGACTTTATAAACTATTGTTCCTTGTTTTCATCACCAGTGGAGGTATTGAAAACGTAACATGCCCCATAAAAGACTAATATAAATCAGGAACGGCAGAAAATGTGTCTTCATCTTCTTCAACACCAAATTCCGAGTCTAACTTGGCGGAAATATTCCGTTTTAATCTTGGCCACTCGCCAAAAAAATGCGTTTCTGTGTGGTAAAAAGTATTTTAATACCTTAAGGTGATTAATTATTTTATTTTCTAATACTTTTGATTCTTCTTACCGCACAAATCAGCGAGTTATCCAATGTAAAGAAACCACAAGCCGTAAAGGTGAGTGTTCGCTTTGCGAGGAAATGAAAATTCAGCTTCTCCTGAAACGACATAAAAAAAAAAAAAATGCGTCAAAATTGATAAAATATATTGTTCGTGTTTTGGTAATAAGTCTACAAGAGAAATTTCGATACTTTTTGAAAATCAAACCCTTTTGTACTTTTGTATTTTTATATGGCTCGTTTTTTAGTAATTATTAAATAGCTTTCATAATTATTATTATTATTAAATAGCATTCATATTATTAAGTAGCTTTCATATTATTTGTTTTCAATTTCATTAATCTCGGTATGATGGAATGTTTGATGGTTTTTCTTGTGTACCCATTAGTTTTTTATTTGAATCTTACCAGGATGATCTTCAGTAATAACCTCCCCGACAAATCGCAAACTCGGCAATCCGCATGTTTGAAGTTGAACATGATTTCGTTCATCTTCAATCGAGTATATGCGGAAAATACCCAGTTGTCAACTCCAACTCACTTTCTTGCAAGAACAAGTTCACGCTTATCGACTTGTTAATTTTTTTAAGAGTACAACAATGATTCTTCTCGCTAAAATATTAGTCATTCGTATAATAAGTTGATATACATTATACAACGTACATCGTGTAGCCATCCGAAATGTGGCAGCAATGCAGGTGGCACCTAGCCTGACGGCATTAATCCATCCTACACCTATTCCAACACCTCTCTGGAAACTGAGGAGTCGCAATGATGGAAGAGCGATCCTGATGGAAATGGGACTATACTACTAACCAGCTCCCACACGAAGGACACATGTGCCAGTTTCCTGGCCTGTCGTCTTCGTGCTTCGAACACACGACCACTACGTCTTTGACCGGCAGATGGAGGCAAGCCTCCACTCCGGACACCACCCAGCCCGTAGTTCATATTGAGTAAGCCGCTAGAAACTTACCCCATTAAGGTCGGAACGATCCCCGGCCCGGAACAGCAAAGCCGACTAAGGACCTACTGTTCCTACGGTTCCCCTACCCAAGGGCTACACAGCGGGGGCTTACTGCTGCCCTTGGGGAGGGCGGGCGCCGTCCTCGGAATGATACAAACATACACAGTATCTTGAAAGTTTCAAGTAGGGACTTGTGTTAAGTTATAGGGGTCGATATTTAGACCGTCCCCAAGGAGTCCGAACCGTCCACCTTTTGAGAATCCCGGCTATAAACCTAAACTAGGGCCTTTTTCTGTATAGTTTTTAACTATGAAACTTTCATATCTTTTATCAAAGATCAAACAACACCCATAATATCTAATTTGACATTAATTGTGCTAATTAGAAATTGACAAGACTAATATGTCAAAAAGAATGTCTATTATTTTTAAAACTAAAAAATTGAATTAAAGAATTGGATTTAATAATATCCACTGGAGAAAACGTAACCGTGCTACGACTGTAGATATTTTAACATAATAAGGTTGCTTTACCAACTATTTTATTTTGATAATAAGAAGCAGCGTGAATTGCTCAAATTGCGGCACACTTAAATTAATATAAAATATTATTTTTATTCCCAAAAATGTTCCCCATATCTGATTAACTCTTCGAGAGTGCTAATAGCTCTGGGAGGAAAGTTACTTCATGTTTCTGGTATACATATATTGGATACTTACATTATTTAGGATTAGTCCTGTCTTGTCTTCAGCCATTTTCCAATAAAGCTCTTCATTCACTCTCTTTGCCTGTAACAGTAATTATAACTTCATTTAGAGAGAAAAACAAATTATTACAACTTATTTTATACTCCCTAATAGCATCCAGGTATATCATTTAATCTGCTTATAAATAAATCATAATTTGCTTGGTTC
The DNA here is from genome assembly GCA_019009955.1 of Riptortus pedestris. NCBI lineage: Eukaryota > Metazoa > Arthropoda > Insecta > Hemiptera > Alydidae > Riptortus > Riptortus pedestris. Next base: position 133,191,440 of record CM032231.1, on the reverse strand, counting down.
ACGGACCCTCTGCGTCATTGTCTTTATTGGTTCAGTTGTTTTCTTTTAAAAGCGCAACAGTGCTTGCTATTTCACTTACATGTTAATTATTATTATCATCGTATTTTGTGTGTCTGTATAAAGTATAAATAGTATGTTTATTCATATAGTATGTTCAATAAAGTAAAAACGTCCGTCACTCAGGGGCTGCAAAACTAAGCAGATGTCCCTCCGGCATTTTACCTCATCACAATATTCAATTTCTATGTTGAGTAGAAGGGGAGGGGAGGGGAGAGCTAATGAAGGCTGAAAACAAGAAACTAGCAATAACTCGATTAATACCTGAGATAAGAAAAAATGCACAGAAAAACAGTTGTAGAACGCCAATAGCTTAACAAGATTGGTTCTATAACGTTTTGCTATCAGACTCATTATAAGGGAGATATTTGTGAATTTTCGAATGCCTCCCCCCGTCTTAACTCCCACTGTTCCAGGTCTGATTTCGGTCAATAACAAATATGTTCTTAGGTGCTGATTGAAAGAACACCGAGTATGGTGCTGATCAAATAAACATTTTCGTGACAAGAACGTAAAACTTAATTGATGACGTCATCTGACAACGAATTTGCATATACTCGCCTAATAAAAGTCTATTGAATTTGGTATTTAAGCTTCGAATTAAGGGGTTCATGATATACCAGAATATTGTTTATGTGGCATGAGTAGGAGTGGGGGTTTCCAAAAGGCCAAGAACATAAAAATACAGTCAATTTTAAAGACAGAGAATAAATGTAAATAACAATACGTATAGTAAATTTAATTCGCAATAAGATTAGTCTAATGCAATTTTTCGATCCGACTTATAATAACGAAAATATATCGAATTTTCGAACTTTCCCTCCTCTAAACACCCGCCCCCTCCCTCTGGTCGGATTTGACCTCTAATTTTGTTCAAGTTTGATGAAGACCAAACATAAATTGCGACCAGTTTAATTTAAATTCAATCGGTTTCAATTTATTGTAATAAAAGAAATTAATTTTCCCCCACTTCAAATCTCTTCGTGTAATAAAATGGAAGTTTTAAGCTTGGCCATGAATGAAAAAGAAGCCTAATAGAAGCGCTCATAGCAGCTGTTGAGAAGATCTTGAGGTCGACTAGGAAATATTTATTTGATGTATGTCATACTCGATATTTAACAGTTTCGATCAACACTAAAGATCATATTCGTTATCGTCGAGGATTGGGGAGGGGGTAATAGTGAGGGGAATTCGAAAATTCAAAATATCCCCGTTATATAAGTCATACCGTAAAATGTTATGACCCAATCTCATTAAATTATTGATACTCTACAATCGTTGTTCTATGCATTTTTACGTGACTCAAGTATTAATCGAGTTATTCAGTCTACAAGACTCCCCCCCCCCTTTTTGTTACTTAGAAATAGAGAATATATGTTGAGATGAGATCACAAATGTGTTATACATGTATACGGGAAATCTGCTTAGTTTACCCAGCCCCGGCGGACTTTTCTGTATGGACATTTAAATCCTTTACAATTACTGCTATCCTATTTCGATTTTCTCTAAAGTAATTTAGAGATTGCTATAGGACTTGACTCTATCTATAATTCCTCCATCCTCAAATATACTAGGAAGACAGAGTTGCACAGTTCAGATGTATTTAATGTCCCATTATCTGCCAAATTTGTTCTATCTACTCCTGCGATTATCTGTGCTCAGTTTCACCTTCGCTTAACTTCACAGAGTTCCATAATACTTATCTTATATTTCTTTATTTTTTCTAACAATAAAAAATGTTAGAGATTGATTCTTTTTTAACTATTGGTGCTCTCAATTATTGTTCAGAGCACTTTTTTCGTAACCCAAATAGTAAGAGAGTTATTCGTACTTTCTAGTTTACAACCTTTAGTAAACCTCCACTTGTACTCATCAGATTTTTATTTAGAAATAGAGATAAGATCAGTAGAGTGTGTCATACTAGTTTTGGGAAATCTGCTAAGTTTACTCAACCTGCGTGATGGACTTTTACTATATGTCCCATACACGACAAGACAAGACATTCATTAACACTCTGAACAAGGACAAGTACCATTTTAAAACCTATAGATAATGACTTTACCACAGACGTGATCTTCTTCGGTCCGTAGAGGCAAAAATACGTCTTCAATAGGTGAACTGGAATCCAGCCAGCAATGAAAATATTTACTGGATAGTGAAAATCAAATGCTGCAAGACTTATAAAGAGATCAGCCACTATAATAATAAAAAGAAATGTGATTCCACAGAGTACATGGACTTCATAAAAATCTGCGACCATTTCTGTTGTCCGTATGAGGAGATCGAATTTCTTGAGCAGAATTTTAATTTGTCGAGTTTGAACAAGAGTATTGTAAAAATTGCATAGGCAATTTAGGAGACCCACATACTCTGAAATGATACAAATTAAAAAATAATGACTGAAACACAGGGCTGATAAATTAATTACATATCTGAAACCTCTCATTACAAAACTAACAAAGCACTCAGAGATAATCAGAATAGTTGTTACAGTAATAAGAGAGAATATGCCCCAAAAATGTTTTATTTTAATCGAGTTGTTTTCTTTCAAAGGGAAAACTATTATTGTATTGTTGAAATGTTTTATCATGGACTCAAATTTTGACTTTCTCCAAACAGACCAGAATGTAATTACTGTGACAAGTGCGAAACTAGACAAATCGATTAGGTAATCGTATACGTTCATCCAAAGTCCCAAATCTGCTTTTGGCGGGAGCAACATTGTGACAATCAGAATTGTTGCCACTGTAAAGTAAACTGACAAAGAAAATATGAACCACTTTTTGCATGGCTTAAAAGAAGCATCATATGGAAATACACCAAACATTCTGGAAAAAAGAAACAAATGATATAGACTGCTCTTAATGGAAGTCATAGTTTGAACTGCGCCACGTACGACTGGTCTAGGCCAAATATATTGAAGAATAAACATTAATTTAATAAGTCTAAGTAATAGAAAGAAATTGGCAAAGAACAGAATATCTATAAATAAATGTCATGTCTTCTATTATACCACTTAAGTAGATTGGGGCGAACAAAAACACCCCGTTATTAGGATTAATAAATTGAGTGTTACTGCTGAATGAATTTCAGGAGATTCCTCTTGGAGGTTATTCTCATTGTAGCTATTTTCAAAACCTGTCTTCCAAGCAGGGCTGCGTAAACTAAGCAGATTTCCCACGTGCTGGTATTACACACGATTGATCCCAAAACACTACATATTTCTTGTCTTTATATATATATATATAAACGAAATATCTCTATTTTTAATTTCAGGCCTCCCTTACAACCCCCACTCCTGCCCGTCCCGGCAGGTGGAGCAGGAGTGGGAGTTTTAATGGGAGGCCTAATATTAAAAATAGCGATATTTCGTTTCCTATTGGTTTTTGGCAGATATGCACATGACAAAAATTTTTTATTTTGTTATTTAAAGTAACTTTTGTTATATTCACTTTTGCCGTATAAACGAGATATACATTAAAAACAAAAGTGGGAGCCAATAATTTCATTCGGCACTAACGGTTGAACGGAACTTAACAAAACTCGGTTTGTGAATTAGCATTAATTCTACCAAGATTATAAGCTATATTAAAATTTGTCGGTTCAAACGGGAGTGAGGGTTATAAGGGAGGCCAGAATAAAAATTCGCGGTATTTTATTTTCTATTTGTTTTTCCGCAAACGTGCACATAAAAAAAGCTGTTTACTTTTTTATTTAGACTAACATTTGTTGCTTTCACTTTTGTCGTAAAATGATGTAAGCACGGGATATACGCTAAAACTATAGCGGGAGTCATTAATTTTATTGGTACTTATTTTTTTAAATAAAAGTGTGTTCAATAAATGCGTATTATAACAAAATATGTTATGTTTTAGTCTTATATGACAGTTCTAAGAATAATTCGGATTTATGAGGTTATAAATCTCCGTCGCCTTTCTCATTTATTTATTTTCCCTATAAAATAACTTTGTTATTTATTTCCATTAGAAATGTAAACTATAAGTGCATTTTCAGTATTTAATATATACTCGATTATATGAATGTTTAAGGTATTACTTAGGTTGCATGGATGGTTCTCTTCCCTTCATCAAACTTTTTGCATATAAATGAAATTATTTTTAGGGTAACAATATTATTTAGTTCCATCAGGTAGATAAATTATTAAAATAATATTCTGAATCAATAATCTAACAATGATGATAGCGCTCATGCGAAAGCAGAAATTAACGGGAGGCAAAACAGTTAATTGTGTTTACTTATTTCCTGTGAAATGCTGGAATTACGGGCAGTGATTTCCACTGAGATTTACTATTACGAATATAATCTTATGTATAAAACTATACTTAAACTATATGTGTTCGGATTGGTTTGTGATAGGAAATATGTTCATTATAGATGTTATTTAATTGTAATAAATGGTATTCATGATTATGGTTTGAATTATTCAAAAACGGTAGGCCAAAAAGTCGAGAGGGATAGATTAGGAACACATTTTCATTTATTTTTCAAAACTAAAATTTTTATTCCATTATTCCCCAGAAGTTACACCTTAGGATTGGCTATTTCGGAAAAACAATACGTCGTGGAGTGAAGTGTAATTGTACGCATTGAAGTCTATTGGTTTCTCGCAAATATGCACAGGTTAAAAGTTGTTTACTTTGTTAATTAGAGTAACCTGTGCTTTTTCACTTTTGTCACATAACAAAGTATAAACGAGGTATAGGTACACTGAAAAAGTAAAGTGGGTGCCAACAATTATATTGGGTACTAACAATTGAACTGAACTTAACAAAACTCGGTATGTGAATTAACATCAATTCTTCCATGAATATAAGCAATATTAATTTTTTTAGGTTTGAACGGGAGTGGGGGTTGTAAGGGAGGCCTGAATAAAAAATTCGGGACATTTCATTTTCTATTTGTTTTTAGGCAAACGTGCGAATAACAAAAGTTTTTTTTTCTGTTATTAAAAGTAGCTTTTGTTTTAAACATAATGTTATTAAATTTAATACCCTAATCGCTTGAAATATCATGCAGGACAACGTCTGTTGGGTCCGCTAGTGTCTATATAAGACATCAATGCAGCTGTACTGAAGACAGAGAACAACAAAGTAGGAATAACTCGCTTATTACTTATGGTACGAAAAAATGCATAGGACAACAATCGAAGAACATTAATAGTTTAACAAGATTGGGTTTATAACATTTTAGGATCCGGCTCATAATAATAGATAAAGTTTGGATTTTCAAATCCACCTCCCCCCTTCTGAATTGTAGAAAAAATACAGCCAACCTCTCAGAGTTGAGTAGATAGATAGAAATATTCTTGATAGGAAAGAAAAAAAAGTACAGAAATGTAGCTGAATATAATATATTGTTGCGAAAATTAAATACATGAATAATCCTTCAGAGAAAGAGTCGCGTATTTGGGAAGTGCGAGATAGATCAAAGAAGCCGACAGAGGGTCTAGACCTACTAGACCTGCGTCGAATGGTCCAGACAATTTCCCTTTGATGTATGCCGACCATCTATATAAAGAACCAGCCAGCCGCGAGCGAGTCAGTTTTATTCTCACCTGTCTTGATGTTCACATCAGTGCTACAGTGCGACTTAGTGCAGTGCGGTAAAGTGTTTTTATAAGAAGAACAGTGTTGTGCCGTGACTGTAAGTAACAGTTTAGTGCCGTGTTTAAGACAGTGGAGTGCCGCGAAGTAAAGGACAGTATAGTGCCGCGAAGTAAAGGACAGTGCAGTGCCGCGAAGTAAAGGACAGTGCAGTGCCGTCTTTCTGTGAATTTCAGTGACCGTGACTGAATTATTGGACTGTGTAATCTGAAGAACAGTGACGCTATCAGTGTATACTGTGAGTAGTAATTAAGAATAATTACCAAGTGTATTGTGCATTGTGAAACTTGCGAGTATTTAATTTTGCAATCCAAAAGAACTCTTATAACAACGTTTATTACTGGCTTTGGTAATAAAAACGCAACAATATTAATTTTTTTGAAATCTACTAACTACATCTAGTCCTGTAATTTATAATGAGTCAGAATAATCTCAATCAGAAGGGTGTTGTGGGTACATCAGAACGTATTTGCTTGTATATCATCTAGAAAAGATTTTTTGAACACCAGTATTTGGAATCTCAGTTTAAAAAAAGACTTATTCTTAACGTGTGATGATTGAAAGTAGGGGGATTACTGAAGGCTGAAATCTAAAAATTGCCAATATCTTTCTTAATATTGAAGATAGAGAAGACATGCAAGGAGTAACGCAGATATATATTTCAAATTTTCGAAATTCCCCTCTCTAAACCCCCCTCGGTTCGGTTTCTACCATTAACGAAATTGTTTCACCTAGTTTGTTGTTAAACATTTGTTTATTCATCCTTCAGTGCTCTGAGATCCTTCCTTGGTAGTATGAGGGAGATGTCCCTGCTTCTGCTGCTATTTTTGAATATGAAATTAAAGTAATAATAAAATTCGACATTTTTTAAAATAAATAAAAATAAAATAGATTACACAATAATTCATTAAGAACAAATGAACAGTGTTTCAAGATATTCATCAGACACACGAATAACATTGTTAATTTATGTCTGTCATGACTAATTGCGTTGAGAAAATCACTTTCTTGGTTTACTTTGGAAATAAAAAAGTCCGTCACGCAGGGGCTGCGTAAACATAGGAGATTTCCCACGTGAAGTTTTACAATAGAGAAATCTGCCTAATAACAACTGAAGTAGTAAGAAAACTCTAAACCTATTCACGAGGGCTGAATAGTTACAGAAACGGCCGCCAGAGCTCTCGGCGGAAAGTCCGAACATAGCCGACCACACGCAGAATACAAATGCAAATATCTCGGTTAATATTCAAGATAGGGAATAAATATATAACAATATGTATAGTAAATTTAATTTGCAATAAGATTGATTCTGTGCAATTTTCCGATTTGACGTATAGTAACGGAGATATTTTGAATTTTCGAAAATCCTTACCTCTAAACCCCCCCCCCCCTCCCACTGGCCCGATTTCAGCCGTTAACGAACTTGATCTTTCTTTTTACATAAAACGACCAAATATCGAGTTTGGTAACGATAAAACCAAAATTGCGACCGCTAGACAGACAAATATATATATATATATATATATATATATATATATATATATATATATATATATATATATATATATATATATACAGTTTTTAACGGACCTCATTTTCGTCATCTACTAGATAGGATCGATGGACATTTGAAGAAAAATTTCGAAAGTCCGTCATGAGTACAACCTCAATAGCTGTTTTCCCTTAAAGGAAATCTGCTAATAAAGATATTTGGCTCAGAATATATTGTTTTTAATAGTAAATTTTAACCTGTAATTGTTCGATGCCCTTAACCAAAATATTGTTTTGTAAATGGTAAATAGTAGATTTATGGCACGTTATTCTTGGATGGTACGTGCTGATATAGTTATGTTGTTGTCGCTGTTTTTTATTGGCATCATCATTCAATAGCTTGTATTGAGTACGCAGCAATAATTCAACAGAAATGAGTATTATTGACATATTTTACATAACGGGTATAGTTAGTTAGGATATATTGTACTGTAAGATGAAAATTATTCTAATCATTATATATCCTCGGGAAACCATTCGAAATTCAACCTCTCAACGACAGGTGACATGACTGGTGTAATATATATATATATATATATATATGTATAATTTATAAGTTTTTTTCTTAATATACTTTCTTATAATCATGTTTTAATTATAATTTAATCTCTGATTTTGCTACGTTAACCTAGGGTTGACTCCAAACTGCGGCTGCACAGTCCAGCCAAGAATGAATTGAGACCCACCTAAAGAAATTTTTGTTTTTTTGCCTAGTTATATTGTGGCATTATTATTTTAAGGAAATATTTAGTTATTGTTATAATAAAAGAAAATTAAGACAAACAAACATTTATTATGACACACTTCGGCAATTTAAGGTCATTTAAATAGAAATACAGTAAGAGAGTTTCTTGAAGATAACATACACAGTTTCACAGCAGTGTAGTTGGAAGTGGAGAATATTGTGTACTTGTAGAGAGAAAAAGACGTCCAATCCTTCACAAGTTTTCGACACAAGACAACTTGTGATGACTTGGACGTCATTCTCTCTCCCCAAGTACAACAAACACTATTAAAACGAAGTGTATAGAAATCTCTTTAATCTTTAATGGACTGGGTGGGGTGAAATAAATAGTTCTGTGCACTTTTCAAGTTGTATATTAAACACAATAAAAACTTCTTGGCATAAAATATTTACAGGTAACAAGTCTAGTAGTTTCACTATTCACTATGGTCCAGTTTGAATAGCAACAACTCAATCACAGTTAGCACGAGACACTAGATATTTTCTTTCGCATTTCTAACTTTGCACTCGCAATCCGGTTAACTATTTTTACTAACTGAACATATTTTATAAAACCATCTGGTATTTTTTATACCGCGTGGTTATCATATTTGATAGCGAACGACTCAAGAGTACGTGCGTCGCCGCTACATCACCTCCTCCCAATGACTCAGTCGCGGAAGCGAACAGGAGGACGAATTATTCGGCCCAGACGGGTTCGTTGCTCCTCTGTAGAGTGCTCTTCCGCGGCAGAGTCATTAGAAATTGGTGCAGTAGGTGGTGTAGTGCCTGGTGGACTGGAACTGGAGTCCTTGTCGTCCTGCAGCAGGTACGCCGGTTTCAGTCTGTCGATTGTCACCGTCCGAGGTCCTCCAGGCAGCTGGATGCTGAAGGTCTTGTCGGTTCGGCAGAGCACTTCATGTGGCCCGGTGTAAGGTGGAGTTAAAGGGCGATGGACAGTGTCATCTCTGAGGAAGACATGTGTGCAGGTCTGCAGATCGCGATGCACGAAGGTCTTCGCAGATGATGGTCTGTAGGCTGCTGGGCGTAGCTTCTCCATATACTCCCTCAGTTGGCGGATAAAAGCCTCGTTGCTCTCGGGTTGCCTGGACTTTTCCAGAAATTCGCCAGGCAGACGAAGTGGTTGTCCATATGTCATCTCAGCTGCGCTAGCGACGTTATCGTCACGGATAGCGGCTCGAAGTCCAAGCAGCACCAATGGTAGCCTGAGAGTCCAGTTATTTACGTCCAACTGGGCGGTCAAGGCGGTCTTCAAGGTGCGGTGCCAGCGTTCAACACACCCGTTGGCTTGCGGGTGGTATGATGTGGTTCTAATTCGTTGGAAACCAAGAGTTTTAGAGAGTTGGAAGAAGAGGTCCGATTCAAATTGTCTCCCTTGGTCGGTTGTTATTCTGACCGGAACTCCAAAGCGGGGAATCCAAGTAGCAATCAAAGCTGCAGCACAGGTAGACGCGGAAATATCCTCAATCGGCTGTGCTTCCGGCCATCTGGTAAATCTGTCGACCATGGTTAAACAATACCTCATACCTCCCGAAGAGGGAAGGGGTCCAATGATGTCTATGTGGACTTGTTCAAAACGACATGCCAATGGGAACTTCCCGGGAGGTGATATTGTATGCCTTTGCACTTTAGAACGTTGGCAGGCAAGGCAGGAGCGTGACCACTGTCCGACGTCGACGTTCTGGTTGGGCCAAAAAAATCTATGCTTGATAAGTCTTCGCGAACCACGGATGCCGGGATGACTTAGTCCGTGAATTCGTTCGAAAATGGAACGCCGAATGCTCTCGGGAACGTACGGGCGCGCCTTCGACGAAGACATCTCGCACAGGACTGGCTTGGAGATATTAGGGAGATTAATCCATTTGAGCTGTAGACTGGGATTCTTGAGTAACTCAGGTATGGATGTGTCATTGACCTGAGCTTCCGCAATTGCGTCCATTTCGTCCGGACCTTGTATTTCTTCCACCCTGGAAAGTGCATCAGCTACCTCATTTTCGTTACCATCAACGTGGCGGATCTCTGTGGTGAACTGGCTAATGTAGTTCAGTAGTCTAATTCGCATTGGGGTGGAGGTTTCTGGCTTCTGTCGAAATGCATAAAGCAGAGGTTTATGGTCAGTCCATATTGTGAAATGTCGTCCCTCGATGTATGGGCGGAAATGTTTTATGGCCCGATGAATTGCAAGTAACTCCCTGTCGTAGGTGGAGTAGTTGCGTTGCGCTGAGGTAAAACTGCGTGAGAAGAAACCCAGAGGTTTCCATGTATCTGCGTCTCGCTGTTGTAGAGCTGCTCCCATAGCAACGCTGGAAGCATCACAGGCCAGTACTAATTCTGCGTTGGGTTTAGGATGAGCAAGTACAGCCGCGTTGCGAATAGCATCTCTATAACCCTCGAAGGCCTTGATACTCTCCTCGTTCCAAGTGATCGGAGTTTTGTCCTTCTTCTTCGATCCACACATGTGTGCATTCACCGGGCCTTGAAGTTCTGCTGCGTGGGGAATGCATCGACGGTAAAAATTGACCATACCTAAGAATCGTCGGAGTTCACTGACGTTCGATGGGCGTTGACAATTCGTGATGGCTTCGACTTTATCAGGTAAGACAGTGACACCATGCTGATTCACCCGATGTCCTAGGAATTCAATCTCTTCCACGGCGAATACGCACTTAGCTAGATTAATGGTGAGTCCATGGTCCTGTAGGCGTTTAAAAACTTCCTCGAGGTGTGCCTTGTGTTGTTCCTCATCTTCCGAGCCGATGCAGACATCGTCCACGAAAGGGAAGACAAAGTCGAGTCCCCTTAAGACATTGTCTAGGAATCGCTTGAATGTTTGCGCCGCGTTACGTAATCCGAAGCACATTCTAAAAAATTCTATCAGGCCAAAAGGAGTGGATGACGGCTGTCTTTTCAATGTCTTCGTCGGCTATGGGGATCTGATAGTAAGCCTTGTTCAGGTCCAACTTATTAAAAATCCGCTTTCCGTGGAGGTTTATATTAAAGTCGGCAATATTCGGAACGGCATAACGGTCAGGGATTGTCTTCTCGTTTAAGCGACGGTAATCACCACAGGGCCTAATCCCTCCGTCTTTCTTTTGCACGATGTGCAATGGACTCGCCCAAGGACTGTTAGACGGGCGGCAGATTCCTTCCGCCATCATCTGCTCAAATTCCCGTTTCGCGGCCGCGTATCGGTCAGGAGGTAGCCTACGCGCTTTCGCGGTAACCGGTGCGCCGCGCGTTTCAATATAATGAACGACGGAGTGAGTCGGCTTCTTCATATAATTTGTCGGAAGAGTGATGGAGCTGTATTTATTTAGCAGCTCGGTGTACCATTTACCGCTGGGAACGGAATAAATGGCAGACACTGCGACATTTGCTGGTATTCCTTTTGACGACAAACCTGAAATTTTATCGAACAGCTGATTGTTCGCTAGATCAACCATTATTTGGTAGTGATAAAGAAGGTCTGCTCCAATTATAGGGTGTCCTACATCCGCTAGGATGAAACGCCATGTCAACTTCCGCCTAAGGCCCAAATCCAAAGTGACGAGCTGGTCCCCATACGTTGGAATTGCGGTCCCATTGGCTGCATATAAGGCGAAGTCGCTGGGTTGAGTCTTATTTCCCTTCTTCGTTGGTAACACAGAAAGTGCAGCTCCGGTGTCAACGAGGTATCGGATTAGGGACTGGCGATCGACTACAAATAATCGGCGGTGAGAATTCGTAGCAACGGGTTCCGCCACTGCCGTCGCTACTTCTAGTTTTCCTGTTCCGTTTTCTTAGACTTAGAAGGCTTCCAATCACAAGGCTGTCGACACTTCGTTGCCTTTTCCCGGAATTTTTCATGGTAAAAGCACAAGTGACGTCCTTTGCTTCTACTCCTGGCACGAGGTTCGGTGGTCATTTCTCTTGTCGCGGCATGAGGTTTTCCTCGCATCTCCAATGCAGCGATTCTTTCGGACAGCTTTGCGATGGCGTCTAACAACTTCTTGTTGGTATAAGAGCCTTTGGAATCGGTATTAACAGCTGCTACCTCACAGACTCTCGGTTCATAAATTTCCGAAATGCGATCGGCGATAGCGCTAAGTTTAGTCAGGTCTTGTTGCTCTGTGGCCACTAGTGCGGCCTGTATCCGGTCGGGCAGCCCTCTCAGCCAGATAGGTTTAAGGAGGTCGTCAGAAACCATGGTGCCTCCTAAATGTTGGAGGTCACGTAAAAAATGCGATGGTTTACGGTCTCCCAGGCGCTGGTCCTCTAATAACTTCCTGATACGGACGTTATCAGATTCACCGAAACTACCAATTAATCTGTTTTTGAGAATCTCATAAGCGTTTTCCGTTGGAGGAGACCTAACCTGGTCTATTACATCTCGGACAGCTTCCCTATCCAGTTGTGCGACAACGAATCTGAATCGCTTAATTGAATTGCGGATACCATAAAGAGCGAAAACAGCTTCGCATTGTAGGAAAACAATTTCCGGGTCGTATTTACAAAAAGCCGGAAGCTGGGCTTTGATTGTTGCAGTTGAAGTAGCTTCGACCTGCTGTGGCATCTGCACTGGGTCTAACCTGTGTGAAGTTTCCCCGTCCACTGTAAAAATGTCAAAGAAATCTGAGTTGGACATGATGAAAAAAATGTACTACTCACGCAGCGTAGAGATCACGTCGAAGCGTAGAGATGGCGTCGGGGCGTAGAGATCACGTTGGAGCTTAGAGATCACGTCGGAGCGTAGAGATCGCGTCGGGGTTACCAATTTAGTGGACTGAGTGGGGTGAAATAAATAGTTCTGTGCACTTTTCAAGTTGTATATTAAACACAATAAAAACTTCTTAGCATAAAATATTTACAGGTAACAAGTCTAGTAGTTTCACTATTCACTATGGTCCAGTTTGAATAGCAAGAACTCAGTCACAGTTAGCACGAGACACTAGATATTTTCTTTCGGATTTCTAACTTTGCACTCGCAATCCGGTTAACTATTTTTACTAACTGAACATATTCTATAAAACCATCTGGTATTTTTTATACCGCGTGGTTATCATATTTGATAGCGAACGACTCAAGAGTACGTGCGTCGCCGCTACAAATCCATTGGTTCTTTTTATATATTATAACACAAATGGAACATGCATTGATCAATTTACCTCAGATATAAGCATCCTAGGGCCACAAAGGCAGTAACGCATCAGCAGGAATATAATAACATACCAGACTGCTACAAACATATTTATAGAATATTGCAAATCAACAGGTAGTAAAATAAGGTACAGGCCGATGTTAGTGCAAGCGAACAGCCATGAAACCGTGAAAAGAACAAGCATTTCATAAAACTCATGGACAGCTTCTGTTGTTCGCAGGAGAAGATCGTACTTTGCATGAACTGACTCAATTCCATCACTTCCTATAACCGCCTTATAATAGTCAAGAAGAAAATTTTGTATGCCAAAATATTGGGATACAATAGATATCAAATAATAATATGGAAGGCCAGAGGCTATCAAAGATATCACGTACATATATCCTCTTATATCATAACTAATAAAACATTCAAGAGTAGTGTTTGATGCCACAACTATAAAAATAAGGAATACGCTCAACCGGTGTTTTATTCTTAAAGAGTTCTTACTTTTCAAAGAGAAAACTAATACAACAGAATTGATGTGTTTTATCATGGACACGAATTTGAAATTTTTCCAAATTGACCAGAAAGGCAATAAAGTTGCCAGCACACAATTATTTAAAGTGATTACGTATTCATATATGGTCATCCAAAGACCGACATCGTTTTTGGTTGGGAACGCAACTATATAAAGAAACAATGTTGTGTTTGTTAGATAGATGAAAATAGAAAATAGTAGCAATCTATTTGAAACTTTAAACGAATCATCTAAAGGAAATAGTCCAAGAAATCTTGGAAACTGAAACAAATAATTTAAAGTACTCCCGATGGAACTCATACTTCAAACTGAAACACAGTAGGTATGCTAAATCAATATCTAATATGTATATTGCAATTAGAAAATCAATATAACTGATTGTTTGTAAATATTGACTAGTTAATCCCGCTCTTTACTGACTATTAGCAAGCTGCCAATAAAGGGATTGAACATAATTCGTAAATGCTAGGAAATAAGATTTTTTTTTTACATATGATATACGCGTTATCGACATTGATACATAAATCAACTAACCCAGTGGTAAGTTCGATTCTCTCCTGGGCAAATAGGAATTTATTTAGTGACGAACTCATTAAATAAAATCCTCCTACTCATAGTGCAACTTAACAAGTCGTGAGGAGTTCAATGTTAAAACAAAAGATAATATACATTACCTCATATTGAAGGTTATAAAAATTGCCAAATATTAAAGATTATTGTTTATTACTATTTACGTCCACTTTGTGCTACTTTGGCTAATTGGGACGTGTTATTTACAGGTTACCACCCTTTTCTAGCCAGGGTGGGCCCAAGGACCTTATTTAATAAGTCCATCAGTAGATAAATGTCTACTGCCCAGGGTGGGAATTGAACCCGCCACTCTAGGTCTACCATGCGAGATTGAGACCAATGCCATAACTTGCACGGCCAACCTCAGCCACACACACACATACATACACACACACACACACATATATATATATATATATATATATATATATATTAAAGATTGTAGCGTAATTGGCGTAGCCTTTTGACATAGTGTGTCTATAGAGTGACAATAGGAGTCTGAAATGAGGCTGTGAACAGTTAATAACATGCAGCGTGATGTTTAACCGGTCTTGTCTTTCATCTCACATGCTTTTTACAATGGTGAAGCCCGACGTGATATTTACGTATTTACACGTAAGTACGCCATATTAAATATGCAATTGAACATTTATTTGACTTACTCACCATTGAAGGTGATGAGATCAAGACTCCTGCCGACAAGCCAAAGCCTGTGGACGCAGCTTCTATGGTCACAATTAAGACTCGGCTACTCAATTTTTTTAAAAGTGATCCTGAATTTTTTTTTCCATTGTGAGACTGTTTTTGAGTTATATTAAGTCGGCAATTCTCTAAAACAATTCCTTCTGGTAGTTTCACAGCTTGATCTGGAGGTTATGGAGATGGTTTTGACCTCGTCCGTAATCCCACTGCGGAAAACCCACATGAGACCCTTAAGTCAAGGGTCATGAAGAGCTTTGGGGAGTCAAATAATAATGTACGTATTAGAAAACTCCTCGAACTACAGCAACTTGGGGGCACCATGGTAACGAACGAGCTCCTTAAATCTATTTGATTCAAGGGATTTCCCAATGTCATACAGGCAGCACTCGCAGCTACGGAGCAGGAAGAACTCACAAAGCTCAGCAACATAGCCTAACGTACGGTGGAGGTTAGTGAACCTAGAGTCTGTCAGGTTATAGCGTTGGAGTCTTCCAGACTCTCTCACCGAGAAGATCGGCTACTGGGAGCTCTTGAGAGGCTCACCGAGCATGTCACAACCCTGGAGACCAGAGGACTATCGGACACGAGAGAGATCGACATCTATGTTTTTCGACGATCGTTTCTACCACAAAGAAATTTAGTGCCGACCACCATGTGCCTGGAAGCAATCAGACGTTTCCACCAAGTAGGGAAACTAAATTTAGGGACGGCAGGGGCCAAATCCGTCGCTAATAACTCTCATTACCGCCTAATCTAGTTGACCTTATAACTCGGACCCGATATTTGGTGGACACAGAGCTGCGGTATCGTGTTATTTCCCCACGGTTTTTCCCCCGTGAGGAAGACACCAAAAACGAAGCCCGGTGAACTCTATATGGGGTGAATGGGACCCCTATCCCAAACTATGGCGACAAACTTCTCTATTTGGACTTTCGTATGTGGCGGAAGATGGTGGTGGTTCACCCTCGCAGAAGTGGGGCAGCCCACAATTTGAGCAGATTTGCTTAATCATTTCCAGCTGATTGTTGACTTAGCTGGATGCCAACTGGTCGATGGGACTACAGGGTTCATGACGAAAGGGAAGCCGGCTAACGTTCCCACATCAACGATCTACTCTGTTCCGGAAGGCCAATGGTACAACGAACTTTTCCAAGTAGGGAAGTAGAGGCAAGGGGAAGTACCCTAGCTTCACATCGACGACTTCCTTTAAGAAGAGGCCTATTCATCCCGTCGTTCATCATATAAAGACCAGATGGTCACCGCGAAATCACGACGGTTACCTCCGGAAAGGTACGCGGCCGCGAGTTCTAACAGATGATGGAGGAGGACATCATCCGTTCGTCCAGCAGCCCGTGGTCAAGTGCGCTACACATCGTCCCGAAGAAAAAAGGCGATATCCGACCTTGCGGTGATTATAGGTAGCTGAATGCCAAGACAGTACCTGATTGATAAGCTGTTCCGAACATTCATTGCAGATTTAAATGTTAACGTCCATTGAAAGTGAATCTTTAGCAAATTAGAGTTGAGAAGGGCTGACTTCCGAATCCCGTAGCTGAGGAAGACAAACAGAAGACTGCTGTGATCACCCTATTCGGCCTTTACGAGTACGTGAGGACGCGGCTCAGACCTTCCAGGGATTCTTGGATTCCTTTCTCCATGATCTGGACTTCGCCATTGCTTTCGTAGATGACATCTTCATCAGATCAGCGGGCAAGGAAGAACACAGGAGGCACCTGGCCTCCAGGAACAAGGTCTGACCATTAATGTCTCCAAATGTGTATTCACAGCGACGGAGCTAGAGTTCTTGGGCAACAAGGTCACTTCCTCAAGGCATAACTACTCTGCCGGAGAAGGTTGAAGCCATCACCACGTACCCTCGCCCTACTACTGGGGGCTTCTTACATTTTCTCTAGGACATTGACCGGGGCTCATCGTAACTACTCAACTTATAACCGTGAGCTATTGGCCATTCATAAAGCTGTGCGACAATTTTGCTACAAGACCACAAACCACTTCTCTTCGATCAACTGAAGCCCGAAACCTCCACCCCCATGCCGATTCGGTGGGGAAATTTTATTAGCATATTTACCACTGATATCCAGTAAAATGCAGGAGCGGAGAATGATGTGGCTGATGCGTTTTCAAGAGTGGAGAAAATCAGCGGCCCTAATGGGATGGAAGCCCTAGGGAATGCACAGAGCCGCGGCGACTCAATACGTGACTTGACCCTCGGTTACAGCTCAAGTGGATGCAGTTCCCGCATATTTCACGTCTCCTCCCCTGCGAGACGCCCACGCCTTCCGTCCACCTGCACGTGCCCGAAGAAATGTGATTCGACCAATTTAAATCACTTCACAACCTCACCCATACCGGTATCCGCGGAACGCGCCTTGTCACTACGGTATTTTTGGCCGAACCAGACGCAGTCATCAAGTAGCCAAGAGTCTGCATTGCCTGTCAGAAAGCGAAGGTGCATCGACACACAGTCGCATCACCTGGTACCTTCCCATTTTCAGATAAATTTGAGCACTTTCACATCGACATCTTTGGCCCAGTTCCCATTTCAGCTGGTATGCGGTACTGCCTTACAGGTTCTGCAGATGGCCAGAAGCACAACCAATTGGACATCTCAGCAGCTACCTGTGCAACATCACTCTGTTCGTCCTGGATCGCACCTTTCGGTGTTCATCCGCGCATCTTTACAGATCAGAGGCAAAAGATTGAGTTTGACCTGTTCCATCAGCTTTCCAAGATTTTGGGATTCCAGCGCTGCAGGACCACTGCATACCATCCGCACTCTAATGGGTGTGCCGAGAGGTGGCATCGCACGCTGAAATCAGCTCTCACAGCACACCTCTACAGCAAGTTGGACCTCTCTTTTGCTGATGGTACTCCTAGGTCAACCGGGGTCTGCAGCAGTCCACAATGACATCACCAGCGCCACAGAGATGGTTATTTGCCAACCCCTTCGTCTGCCTGGTGAACTGTTGGATACAGCCAAGCAGGGAGTCACCAACGAAGCCTTTTCCCAGCGACTTCTAGAACACCTCAGACCAGCTTCCCACCGCGAATCTCCTGCAAAGACATTCGTCCATAATGACGTGTAGTCAGCATCTCGCGTTTTCCTGAGGGATGACACTGTACCGCGCCCGCTCACACCACCTTATAAACCTTCCAGAACTTTCGATATCCATTTGCCATCAGGACCCAAAAAAGTTTCTATTGACAGGCTGAAACCGGCTAGGAACCAGGAACAGGAATCCAGTCCCCTACCCTCAGCAGCAACACCATCACCAACTGGACCTTCCAATGACTCCCCAAGGCAGATGACCACCCTCTACCATTCTAGGTAAGAGCGTTTGATTAAGCCTCCAGTTCTCTTCCTCGATGCGTTACGAAAATGTGTTGAGCGATTATCATGTAGACTCAAGAAAGAGAACCATGCCTGATCAATTTTTTTCGTTAAAACCGATGCTAAAAGCGTCGGGAAGGGGACTCCGGAACGACGAATGCGGGTGTGGGGGAGACGAATGTTAGAGAAATACCCCCGCCACATCACGTCTTCGCTCTCTCACGCATTCCCTCGAGTCCCATAACATAACAACGATGTGGGTCTGGGAGTTTCTTTATCTACAAAAGGACGGGGAAAACAACCTACCTCATGGTGGAACAAGGAACTTGAAAATGCACACAAGCAGGTGAATATACCCCCATAGAAAATGAAAAATAAAACTGAAAACGATATATGGAAATCTTGGGAAAGTATAGAATAGAAGAATAACTTCGCCAGAGATGGAGACGGCTAATTATCTTTATGGCCTCTAAAAACGTATAATTACAAAATTGGTACGTCTGACAAAAGTTTTTATTTTGGTTTAGTAGAATAATTATAAACTTCTCATTGTAAATGCTCAAGGGGGTTCTCTCTCCCCTTTTTCTCTCTCTCAAATATATATATATATATATATATATATATATATATATATATATATATATATCTGTACCTCAGAGGGACACAACACCATGTCCAACAACAACAACAACATAGCAACAAGCATAGTGGTATCAGGGAGAGGTTACATGTTTAATCAGAATTCTGTCTGATGAAATCCTTAGAATCCTATGTAGAATAAGTTTATATTTCTAGTTGAATTATGAGTCGCTTTACCACACTAAGTTCATAAGATATGACATATAACGTTATTTAAAATAGTATAATGGATGATAAAATGATATATATTATTAACCTGAATCAAGACTTGTTTTACTTCCTATACTCTGCGAGAAGGTAGATTAGGACCTCTTTGAAATATAAATAGGGTACTGGGGATAAGTAACATAAAAAACAAATTTCATTTTAATTTTAAATCATAAATAAACATTTATTCATTTTTGGCGTTTAATTATTTACATACAAGTTGCTTTAGTATATTTGAATTTTCCTCTTTCAAATGAAATACAAAGATTTACACAACACACTCTATACACAATTATAATAGTTTTATCTCAAACATCTAAGATTGTTTTAATTTAATACTCTCACTATTATTTATATAACTATAAATAATTTTAATATACTAAAATACAATATAGAATAAACTATAATTCTATTAAATTATTTAGGCTGTATAAAATTTAATGCGACAAAAACAGCAACAAACTAATCGAATACGTATTTGATTCATAACTTAACTTACAAGATAGTATATACGGTGAATTTGAAAATGTCTATTATAAATTTTTTTTCAGGTTGTGTACTAATCAAAACTTACTCCAAAAAGCTGATATTTTTGGATTGAAAATATCTTGTCGATTGTAAGAGATTTGTTACAGTCGACTGATGTTTACGCAGGATTGGTTAGCATTAACACAAGAAACAGTTAGTGATTTAAAAATGCATAATTTGGATTGAATGATTGTTGATCCTATGCCTATGATACTCGTGTCATCCTAACATGGATTGCAGCAAACTTGTTACTATTCGTATAATAAAAATTTTATGAGTGAGTGCATGAATACAAACAGGTATCGATAATTACTAGTTGCAACTTGTAGAGTATTATATATAAATGTATTTAATCATTAATTTTTCTAAGATCTTTATTGCCCATTTAGAGCGTTAGGATATAATATTTTTAACACCTGCCAGTTTTTGGAAATAAAGTAAGTAAAGTAAACAGCTACAGATATTTATTTTATTGTTTTTACTTCTAAAAGGGCCATGGGACTCATGTTAGCCATGTGAGTTAAAGCGCTGACCTTAATCTCACATGGTGAACCTAGAGTGGCGAGTCCGATTCTCGCGGGGCAAAGGAAATTATTTAGTGACGTAACTCATTAAATAACATCCTGAGTCCCACCCTGGCTAGAAAAGGGTGGTAACTTGTAGATAACCCGTCCCAATTAGCCTGAGTTGCAAAACGTGGACGTTAATAAATAATAATAATAATAAAAGGGCCGCTCGTTGTCCCTTTTGTTTTAGAGGTTGAGACGGAAGTAGCTACAGGACATGTACAAGCTTCAGTTTGCTTAATTCAGCAAACTATAATGTCATTGTTTTCTCTTATTGTATTGTAGCATATGTATGTGGATGTTCTACCGAAATGATTTCTGGACAAGTTCAACTACCCAAAACATTTGCCAAAACAAGCAACAGGAAATACATAAAGCCTTGTACGAATTGGCAATTGCTAAATTGACACACCTAGGAATACTAGGGCTTCTTGACTAATGATTTCTAAACCCTGCCCAGTTTAATAATGTCCTACATCCCATCCGGTATTTGTCAAGATTCTATAAGCATATAGGTTCTATAAGCACAATATTTCGCAGAATGAATCGACTAATTATGGTGTAGAGCGACTGCTTCGAGCAGAACTAGCCGCATTCTATGTATATGCTGGAAGATGAGTCCAGAAGAAAGGACTCAACTCAAGAACAGAACTAACACAAGTCCATTATTTTGTTTTTTGGAAAAAGTGGTGTACATTTGGAATATGCTGAAAATGTTATTCTCCACCAACTAAATATCCTATATACACTGTGTATACAGCTTATTTATTCCCTCTAAAATGATGCCCATATCCTATGCATTTTAAACTTTTCTCTTTCTGCATTTCTCCTCCCCCCCCCAATACAGAAACATACCTTAAATTCAGGAAACTGTGGTTTTAAATGAATGGAATTAGTAGCACCATGATGTTTTGTTGCAAAATGTCCAAGACAATTACGTTAAGAGCAACAGCTCATCTAAACGAAATTTGCCTAGCCTAAATTTGTGATGACCACCGACCAGTGTTGCAGAGGCTTGCTCGTGTCCAATGAGTAACCATTTCGATGAGCACTCATTTAGGAACCACATGGAAAGGTAACCTACAATTATGAGTCCAGTTTGGACAAGAAGGGCAGACTTTAGGAAGGCCATATGGGGTGTCCTATTGGGCAGTGATATGCAGATTAATCCTATGAGGTCTCTGAGAGGTGTTTACTGTGTTAGGCATTTGGAAGGGCAATCTCAAGAAGGATGACTCGGAAGAGATATTTCGAAGACACAGAGTGTGGCAGGGTTTGATAGAATGTCCTGAGAGAACTCATGGAAGAAATGTTGAGGGAGTATAAATTCGGAAGAGTTTCCTGAGAACTATAATGGATATATTTGAAAGTGTGTAGTGAGGATGAATTAGGAATGTACTCCTGATGTGCGGGATTTCCAAAGAGGATACATTTGGAACAGTGTCTTAACACGAGGGAGTTTAAAAAAGGATACATTTGAAGCAGTGACTTCAGCGGAGGGTTTCATGCGAAGAAGAGACTGGCATCACCAATTTATAAGATAAATCATTTCAATTCTTTGCTTCCGTCTATAATTATCTCATATATCAATATTACAGATATATACAATATTCTCATTGTGTTAAACTCTCATTGAAGAATGCACCGTGGTGAAGCGAAGCGTTGACGGGTAACACCGAATCTCCAGCTGACGGCTTATTGGAGTATTGCAGGCTGATGACAAGAAATCTTGTTGCAGCGGCTATCATCTGGAATTGATGTAAATACTATTACTAATTTTCATTGGAAATCAAAATTAAAGAGAGTCCTGATATCATACTACGAGGAAGAGTGGAGGATTCAATTAAATTAATAGCACGCTCAATTCTGCTAATGACTTGAAGATTAATAGGAATCATCACTTTCCTCGTTACTTCATTATATGATAAGAAACTTCTGGAGTCATGTAGTACTATCACGTTGAAAGACAATGACTGAGTACTTTGTAGACTATTTAATGGTGTATTTAAACTTAAATTTACTCTCCAAGATTAGACAATCTTGGTACTCTTTCAGTTAATATGACACTGAAAAAGTGTCCCGACAAATATTAGAAGCGAATACATTACTAAAATATAATATCTGAATTAGAGATGGCGGGCTTCCTCCATTTTTGCAGGTTCAACATTGGTCGAACTGCCGTGTTCCGGATTGCAAAGAGCTTTAGAAAAAGGGAGTTTGCTCCAAGTAAGCCGCTCCTGAATATCTGAAATTTTGGAAAATGTCTTAATTACCTCAAAATTATACTTAACTTTTCAATCATAACCCCGTTTTAAGTAATACAACAGCCAAATAATCGGTTGTAATCAATATAAATTACGTAATTCTTCTATTCCAACAACATGTGTTTTATTTTATTTATTATTTATGAAATTAATGTAATTTACAAATCCTTTACCGCACAGATCAGTGAGTTGTCCAAAGTGAAGAAACCACAAGCTGTGAAGGTAAGCTCTCTCTTCGCGAGGAAATGAAAGTTGAGTTTCTCCTGAAAACAAAGAATTAACATCACATTGAAATCAGATAGGTCAGAAATTGTGCACATTTACTTACTTTAGATCTATCTTTTTTAACATTGAAACCACATTATTGTGGTTTGCGTTAACTTTTTAAGGAGCCTAAGTGAGTTCTAATGTACAAGGAATTTTTCTGTCCCCCTGTATGTAATTTGATAGTGATCCCAGTTATGGTCGGGTGGAGCTGTAATGTGGTATCGATCTTCAGTGTTCCCGGGTTGTTCTTGTACAGTTTTAGGAAATGTTCCTATGGTCGGAAGTACTTTAAACAATCCATTTTTGAGGTGCTGGATGGTGAAGGAATTATTATCTCAGGTAAGAAAAAACGCCTCGTTCTTTCACTATTCTTGTGACAGCGCTTTCAGAGCATATGCTCCATCATCAGTGCCCTGCTGGCAAACAAATACCATAAAAACGTTGTACAATATGTCATTTAATTGAGAAATTTGGAAAATATATGTACATGTCGATGGTCAAGAGTTAAAACATACAACTTTAAATTACAACCTAAAAATTAGTGTCCCAGTGAATATTTACAGAAATAAGAAAACCTATTTTCACAGATTAAAATTAAAAATTAAAAACTTGTCTGTAGAATATATACACAATTTCAATAAATAGTTAAAATAAATAAATGAATATTTACAGTTAAAAAGTCTAAAATAGAATAAATAGTAAAAAA
Organism: Riptortus pedestris; assembly: GCA_019009955.1. Taxonomy (NCBI): domain Eukaryota; kingdom Metazoa; phylum Arthropoda; class Insecta; order Hemiptera; family Alydidae; genus Riptortus; species Riptortus pedestris. The sequence goes on along the minus strand of CM032231.1, from coordinate 133,168,005 downwards.
CGAATAGTCCAATTAAAATTAAAAAAAACCAAAAATGAAGGAACAACCACCGGAGGAGCTACAGAAAGCCATACAAACAAAAAACGTAAAAGAAGAAAAATAGAAAAGCGAGACAATGACTAACCTCTTCACAATGATGTGACAGGAACCAAGGATTCCCTGTGACTGAGGCCTCGGGACCGGAGAGCCATGAGAGAGGCTTCCGAGACATGCCTCAACCTGGTTCCTTCTCCCGTCTTATTAATATTCAAGCCTCCTTTTTTCATCCTATCTAGCTTTATAAATAGGTTTTCGGCTATGCTCAGGGTCTTGCTTTTTTTTGCTTCGTAGAGCAGCTCATACTTTATAGCCGATTTCTCTTGACCCTCCTTCTTTGTGTGGGCATGGAACTCTGTGTCTCTGGTAACATGCTCTTTCAGCCGTATTTGTTTGCCAGCAGGGCACTGATGATGGAGCATATGCTCTGAAAGCGCTCTCTCACAACGAATAAAGAATAGTGAAGGAACGAGGCGTTTTTTCTTACCTGAGATACTTTAAACAAGTTAGTAATCAAGAAATGTCAAGAGATATAGTCATGGTTTTCTTTAAAATCATGAGAACTTAAAATACGATACTATCGAAATTTCGAGTCGAATGTGTCTAACTGAGAATCTTGACACACGCCTGACGTGAAACTTTTCATAATATTTGTTGATGACAAAGTTTCTGTTCATCACATAGTTAATTGCACTGAACTAAACTGAAATTGTAGATCAATTTTCTATAGACGTAACATGCCAAGTCTAATACACACACGGGGTCAAGAAAGTTTCCATACACTGTTGAATAAAATAATTAATTTAATTTTGTGTGCCGTAATACTTTAATTGAAAGGTATTTTTTATTTCGTTGGTTAGTATAATTATAGACTTATTAATATACAGGGCCATATTAAGTTCACTTATCCTAGTAATTAATAATGTTAAAGAAAACAGGCAAGGTTCAATTCAAAGATCAAAAACGTCTCTATACACCTTATCAGTTCCTTCATTGTTTGGTATTAGTGGATGGAAACCATTGGATTTTTCTTGTACCTTTAGTTTAAAGTTATCTTTACTTGAGTACAATAGTATCTGCCTTTTATATTAATGTTTGAGTGTTAAAAATGGAGAAATCCAAATACATTCTTGCGCTGGTTGCAAGAATGAAAGAGGAGGGACAATCATTTCAAAGAATTGGTCAACAATTAAATCATTCTCATTCTACAGTACAGTACATTGTTCAACGGTAGGAGGAATTAAATACATTAAGTAATAGACCACGTTCAGGCCGGCCAAGGAAAATACAAAGCATTCACCGACGTGCAATTTAAAAAAAAATAAGAGATCAGCCTATGACAAGTGCTCCAAAATTGTGCAGTATGCTCTCCACAGATTACAAATTAAATGTAGTGCCTGAAACAGTGCGTATTATCATACGATCAGAAGGTTATAACGGCCGTGTACCCCGTAAAAAAACCATTCATTAGTAAAGTTAACCAAAAGAAAATACTAGAATTCGCCAAAAACCATTTGGATAAGCCACAAACCTTCTGGGATTCCGTCATTTTTAGTGACGAAACCAAATTTAATGTTTTTTCAGTGGACGGAAGGATCTGCATTTGGAGAAGGAAAAATGAACACTTGAAAGCAAAGAATTTAGTGAAAACAGTTAAACATGGCGGTGGAAATGTTTTAGTCTGGGGCTGTATGAGTGCTTCTGGAGTTGGAAATTTGGTAGTTGTCGATGGCAAAATGGATCAATATGTCTAACTGGATATTTTGAGGAATAATCTAAAAGCTAGTCCTAATAAACTTGGCTACAGAAGTTCATTCTTTTTTCAACATGATCATGATCCAGCATAATACAGCTCGGAGAGTTAAGGAATGGATGATTCATAACGTAGCGCCATACGCCACCTCAATCACTAGACCTTAATCCACCTATGGGATGAACTCGGGAGAAAATCAGGGAGCATCACGTAACAAACAAAAATAGCCTCAAAGAAGTGATCCTTCAAGATTGGAACTCGATGGGCCTAGGAACAACTAAAAAATTAGTGGCGACAATGAAAAAAAACGTTTACTTGAAGTCATTCGAGAAAAGGGAGACAACACAAATTATTAAGACTCTTTACTTTAAACTTTAATAATAATATTAGTGTATGGAGACTTTTTGGCCTTAAGGTTTTTTTAATTACTTCTTATTGTTTATTTAAGTTTAATAAATGTTGTTGTTAATTAACAAATAAATTTTGCTTATATAATGTTCTGTTTTAATTAAAATTATTCAGTAATTCCTAAAAATATATATTTATGTGGAGATATTGAAAATGTACGGAACCTTTTTTGACCCAGTGTATGTGAAATAAGTAACTAAATTAATATTCTTACTTGCTTCACATTTTAAGTGTCTTTTCTTCTTTTTAATCTTTTTTTCTAATTAATCTAAATTTGATCTGAGAAAACTAGTATGACATTTATATTATTCCCAATGAAACCTACATACCATTAGTTTATCAAGTTATAAGAAATATTTTTCATTTTTAAATTAACTATTAACGGAGAGTCTACGTAATTTTATAGAATTTAATGACCTAAGTTGGAATTTTATAACACAATTCGTACCAATAAGCTATGGACGTGAAAACGTTTTAGGGAACTATTTTTATTTAGAAACCACCAGTTTTTAGTTCATATCTTTATTAAATAAAATCATATGTTTTAAAGTTTCAGTTTTAATACACAGCATGCTTGAAGAAAAAAGAACAATAAATCTAATAAATAAATAATAAACAAGAATCTGTTAATTCTAATTTTAGTGATTTTAGTTAGTGTCGTACTTCTAGGTGCAATACCAACGAAAATACTTACATTGTTTAAGATTAGTCCTGTCTTGTCTTCAGCCATTTTCCAATAAAGCTCTTCATTCACCCTCTTTGCCTGTAAAATAAATTATAACTTCCTTTAGAAACAAAAAACAATAATTGCTTCTTGTTGTTTTTAAGCACGTTTACAAGAACGTATTCCATTTCATTCCACACTAAGGATCATATCTCTTAATGGCTGAAACTGAATCAGTAATTGGTGCTCGATTTATTTAGTGACCAAATCATTAAATAAAATCCGTAGTCCCACCCTCGTAAGAAAATCGTGGTAATCTGTGAATAACCCGTCCAAATTAGCCTTAGTAGCACAAAGTAGAAGTTAATAAAACACATTTAAGTTAAGACAAAAATATATTTTACCTCGAATGTGAGATCCCTCGATCCACAAAAGAAATAATAAATCTTTTGAACAGAAACTATTATCCAGAAGGGTATAAATAGCTCTATTGAATACTCAAAATCCAATGGGAGGATTACAATGAATAAGTCAACGACGACACTGATGAACAACCAGGTAATGCTGAACAGAATTACTATTTCATAGAATTCATGAAGGGCTTCAGTTGTTCTTTGGAGGAGATAGTATTTTTTAATAATTATGTCTATTGGATTCGTAGGTACAAGAACCTTGTAAAAGTGGAGGAGTAAGTTTTGCAGGCTAAAATATTGACACAAGGCGCATATGATATAATTATTTATCATAGCATACCATATTAAAGAAAAGGTATATCTGATACCTCTACTCTCGAAACTGCAAAAGCTTTCAAAGATTATTAAACCATTGACCGGCACAGTAAAGAAAAATATATTGAAAATATGTCTCCTTTTCAAAAAGTTTATACTTTTCTTCGGCAAATAGATATCGCTCTGAAGTATTTGTCTCATCATGGTCTCAAAATGTTTTTTTTTCATTACAGGTAAGAAAGTTACCACAGCACCAAGTACTAAACTAATAGCAGCCTCAATGGATTCATAAACTTTCATCCAGATTCCTAAAGGCGACGCTATTGGATCCCAGATATCCTGAATGAAAAGCGCGAACGAAGCAGAATGCACTAAAACGCTGTACAGAAGCCATTTTTTCGAGAGCTTAAAAGAATCATCTAAAGGAAACGCGCCAATGATTCTTGAAAAATGAAACAAGAAATGTAGAAGGCCCTTTGTAGATCTCATTCTATAAACTGGGGCACAATACTCCGCATAAACCAACACCAATAATCAATCAATTTACTACAATAGATAGAAAGCAAACTACATTCAAATTAAACTAAGTAAAAGAACAACAACGGCTCACAAGACTAACAAATCCACTGGAATAACAGCAATGATCAATAACAAACCAATTAAATTAGATAACCCGACAAAACGACCATCTACACTGCTGATTTGTTCGGAATACTTTTAGGACTAACTCATATTCGAGAGAATAGCCTACATCAATTTTTTAATGACTCTTTGCTCTCTATGTACATGATCTTTAGTCATCACAGCGATCATGGCAAAGATCCTTTACAGAGATGTACAGAATCCAAAACAGAAAAAAACCTAGCGCTTTATTGACGAAAGCATACTCATCCAAACTCATGGGCGAGAAGGAGAACATTTCCCAGTTCATCTCAATCATTATATGTATTTACAATAATAATTTTGAATGAAAATATAAAAAACTAGAAAAGAACCAAATGAGAAAAATAAAAAGACCGTCTTGCAAAGGCTGCGTAAACTTAACGTATTTGCGATTATCTCAAAAAGTAAAACCTCAAAGGGAACGATATTTGGTATTTATGCTTTAAACAATTTGTTTTATAATATAACAGCTTATTGTTAATATGACATGAGTAGGACGGGGGGGGGGGGCTTGCAGAAGGCCGAAAACTATAAAATCTAAATATCTCGGTTAATAATCAAGAAAATAAAAAAAACGTACATTACAACATTTAGGGAACATTACATTTGCCATAAGATTGGTTCTGTGCAATTTTTCGAACAGACGCATAGTAACGGAGATATTAAGGAGATATTATTCCCCCCTCCCTCCTCTCACTTGTTGGATTTTAGGCTTTAACAAACTTGATCTCTCTTTTTACATAAAACGATTAAATGTCGAGTTTGGTAATGATTAAACCAAAATTGCGACCGCTAGAGCCGCAACAGACAAATATATGTATAACATTTTGAACGGGCCTCATTTTCTTTATCTGCTAGGTAGGATCGATGGAAATTTGAAGAAATTTTCCGAAAATCGCGTCATGAGTACAATCTCAATAGCAGATTTCCCTTAAGGGAAATCTAGTAACAGAACAAAAGAGACTGGGACTGGTTATAAGAGCGACAAGAATGCATGTGCTTTCTTTACCAGTGGTGCCCATAGGCTCCCCATGTTCTTAGGCTTCATTCATACGGTACACTCGCCCAATGGCCACTGTACTCCAGCCTCACTTCTTGTACGGTCCTATCTCTAGTCACATACTTGTGAACTCTGTATGACATGAGCACATATAATTATAAAAACTACTCAATAATATAATAGAAAGTGGAAAACTTAACCACTACCCATTAAAATACCACACATCATTTAAAAAGTGTCGCTTCACACCCGAACGGAACTTTAAAACAACACTACGTCCTGGCACCAGGAATCCATCGTCTCTGCCCGCCTCATCGTTATCGCCACCTCTAGGTTTCGAAATGTCTCCTCGAGGCCTTGAGCCGCCTCAACTAAGTAATCCAACCACTGCTACAGAGGCGACGCCGCCTACAAAAAATAATAGTCCCAAAGCCGAGGATCATCCAGGGGTACTGTTTCTATCCTACCTGCTTTACGCGGCTTTTCCATGACAGTTGCCTGTAATATTCCCCCAGAACACTTCTTTGGGTTTCGGGGGTTGAACAGTCAGTACTACTGCAGATCCCGTTAGCACGGGGCATCGAGAGTGGCGGTGACTTGATCTTGGGACATCATAGGCGAACCCGAAGCCACTTTTTCCAGTAGGCCTGGCCCATCTGATATTTGCAGAGGGGCTACAGGTGAGGGTCCGACAACTGCCATTTATTTCTGTTATTTATCAATATTATCTTATTCATATGCTACACATTACAAAGCGCATGAATACCCTCCATAATCTTCTTTCACAAGTCCTTCAACGATTGAATGAGATATATTCGGCTATGCTCGCGTGATCTCGGGAGTATCAATGGAGTCTCAACGTATATAAGCCCAAGAAATGTTTCTCTTCTGCAACTTAACTTCAGGGAATCACCCAAAGACTTATCTCATTGGTCAAGGAAGGCTCACAAAACAGGAAGTTCCGAAGTGGTTATAAACTTTGGTGGGCAATCATTTACCCGCCATTATCTTCACTTTTTTGCGTCAGCCCTCTCCTATTTTATCTAAAATGAAGATATAAAGCTTATTTTTCGAACATACAAAAGAGCATTTCTATTCATGGTTGAAATTTGAGAGTAGTCATTAAGTGCATAGAACAGCTACAATGTTGTACTTGTGGCGGCATTAGGCTGGAAAGAAATTTCTTATTAATGATGTTTCACAATAATGATGAATATAATCTATGATTGAAATTTATATGGGTCATGATCTTTTGATATGAAGTATTGATTAGAAACAGTTCCACGAACGAATAATCCTCCAGGCTCTACAACATTTCTACAGCAACCATTTCCTGTAGCAACTAGATTTGGTAGAGTGTGATCACAGTGTGCAATGGACAGCCTTCACAATTTGTATTCAGTCTATATAATTCACGAGCTAGGTCACGTACAGCATATAGTTCCAATATATGTGTGCGTGTGTGCTCGCGCTTTTGTGTACACGTGTTTGTATGCTATGCTGAATGCCAGATGGAATGATTTTTCCTAGTAGGGATGGGAACTTAAAGATAATAATAATAAAAATAAAATATGTGTGTTTCTAAGTTCTGTTTACCTCGTTTGAGAGTTTTCTTGATCCACAAAGACAAAAATATATCTTCAGTAAGAGAATTAACAACCAGAAAACTAAGAATGTATTAGCCGAATAAAACAAATCCACAGGGAGGAGAATGATGAAGAGATCGGTCACTAAGTTGATGAATTGCAATGAAATTGACAAGAAGACCTGAATTTCATAAAATGCGTGAACAGCTTCTGTTGCGCGCATAAGAAGATCATATCTTTTAAGGATTAGTTCAATCTGGTTAGTTGGGCAGAAGGCTTTGTAAAAATCAAGTAGAAAATTTTGAAGCCCCACGTATTGGGATATTATACCAATCGAGTAACAATGACCGACGCAATATCCTATTAAACTTCTTATAAATTTAATGTTCGTTGTACTAAAAAACACTTCAACTACTGTTAGCATAACAGCCAAAGAAACAAGAGAAACAGTTAAAAAGATATGTTTTTTTCTTTGGGAGTGGGCATTCATTATCGGGAAAACTATTTCTACCTCTTTTATATATTTTATCATGGACTCAAGAGGAGCTCGGTTCCAAGTGAACGAAAATGTTGCCATTGTGGAAAGAATACTATTAAAAAAGAAAATAACAATTTCGAAAACTGTGATCCAAATTCCGTGTATTATTAACGATGGCCACAAAATAGAGTTAATAAAAATTATGTTGACGCTGGAATAAAATAATGTAGAACAAAGAAGCCATCTTTTTGAGAACTTTAAGGATTTATCGAAAGGAAATATTCCCATGATTTTGGGAAAAATAAATAAATAATTAAGACCATTGCAGCAGGAACTCATTCTGCCAACTGGCAAAAAGGGTGTCAATTTCATTAAAATAAGTAAACAATAAGCCAGCAATGCTGAGTGGCTGAAAACATAATTCTAATAAGTATAATTCAATACCTTTTATATCCGCTGTCAATGAGGTATTTATTTATAGCCCCATCAACTAAATTAATTGCAGGTTTCTAAAGTTATCGTACACAACAAAAACTAATTTTCCTTCAAAAAGGTTCTTAAAAAGAAACACCAATATCCTGATTGACTGACTTATTAGTCTTTCATCTTTCACAAATTTTGGCAGTATTGCTTCTGCTAATCTTTGTGTTCTGCCAGACACACAAATGTGAATTAAAGGAATTTGCCTTCCATATTAATGATCATTCTCGCCTATACTCACAACTGACGATGGAGTGCTGACTCTGAAAATGTACTTTGCATTAATTAAAACACCATTGAGCCTTTTTTATTGGTCCTGATCAACTGGACCCTCTACTGTCCAGCATTTTCGCGAGAAATTTAGAGCTGTTGTTTCTGTACGTTCAGCAGAAAGCACACTACACACAGAAGGAAGGCAGGACATTAAAGAGAGATCCTTGGGATAAATACGGCCGAACCAAGATCATCGTTTGCTCTTGATCCGTCTGTTACCAATAAAAATCAGGGGAAGATTCGAAAAAATCTATTCCACTAAATTCATTTGCAAAAATAGGTTGGTAGGTGAGACTTTTATATATTAACTCAGTTCACAATTTATGTTTGGAGGACACAAGAGACCATTGAGGCAAAGATATCTGTTAAAAAAAAAACTCACCCTTATTAGTGATTCACTAAGCTTCCTAAAGACTATAAAAAAAATTGACTTCCAAAATCAGAGCTATACATAACTTATGTTTCAAAATGAGTGATAATGAAATCATTCTTATGGGGGTAACATCCCATAAAAAGACCGTCACGCATGTGCTGCTTAAACTAAGCAGATTTCCCAAATGGTTTTACAAAAGATAATTCTACATAATGTTAACACTTAACACCATCGTGAATATTAAGTGACTAAATACAAATAACAAATGATTCAGTCAATTTTAATAACCTCCCAACGGAATTATAAACAAATAGGTCAGCCAACCTCTTACAGCTGAACAGATATATAGAAATATTCTTCACGGGAAAGAAAAACAATTATTGAAATATATCTGAATATTAAATTTTAATTTTATTGACAACTATTTGCTATATCTAATACTGTAATTTATAATGAACCAGAATCATTTTGATCTCAAACACTCAAATTTTATTAGTCTAAAAACTAAAGACGGAGAGCGATCAACAGAACATATTTACATGTATCTCGTACAATAGAGCTCTCTTGAAAACAATATTTGGTATTTAAGCTTGAAATACAGCCAAGACATTGACACTTATTAAATAGGAAATTCTGGGTTTCACAGGACTAAAGACACCCTCGTTACTATAAAATATCAAAGCTTTCATTATGATGTATTGAAAACAACCCAAAGTAACAACACAAGACCAAAAAGTCCGCCATACAAGGGCTCTGTTAACTAAGCAGATTTCCCAAGTACTGGTTTGACATGCTATGATCTCCTCTCCCCATATATTTCTTATCTCTCAGTAAAAATACGAAGAGTAGAAGTAGGGGGTGACAGCTGAAAGCAATAAAGTGTGAATAACTCAATATTTACTCTATAAAAAAAAAATGTATATATAGAAAGGCAAAAGCGTCAATAGACGAACAAGATTGAATTTACCACGACAAATAACGGAGATATTTTGAATTTTCGAAATTCTTCCTCTCAACACCTTCCTCCCCCCTCCTGTTTCTGGTCGGATTTCAACCATTAACGTCTATGAACTTTAATGTCGAATTAAAAGCTAAAATACCATAAATGTGGTATAGATCAAATAAGCATTTCCGAGTAAAGAAGTTAAGTCTACAAATAAAAATATTTCATGATAACAATTTTTGAATTTTAAGCTTCAAATAAAGTGCTTCAGAATATAAAAGTATATTGCTTTTATGTATTGAGTAAGAGTTTGGGTTGTTGAAGGGTGAAAACTAAAAAAAAAAAAAAATACATATATATCGGTTAGTAATCAGCATAGTGAAATAAAGTCCGTCACGACGGGGCTGCGTAAACTAAGCAGATTTCCCACGTGCGTCACGTGTTTCATTCATCTCAAGACGTAAAAGTTCAATGAGAACAATATTTGATATATTTAGGCATGAAACATGTTTCATAATATAACAGCTTATTGTTAATATAACATGAGTAGGAGTGGGGGTTTACTGATGGCCCCCACAGTAATGCCCGAAAATTATAAAATTCAAATATCTTGGTCATTATTAGATATAGTGAAAAAAACGTACATAGCAACGTTTATAGCACATTGAATTTTCAATAAGATTGGTTCTATACAATTTATCGATCCGATGCATAATAACGGATATATTAAGCGAGTTATTCGTACTTCTTGGTTTCAGTCGTCAGTACCCCCCCCCCTCCCACTTCTACTCACTGTTTATTTTTTTTTACATATAATTAGACAATATGTGGTGAGATTAGATAACAAGTTTATGATACTAGAACGTGGGAAATCTGCTTAGCTTACGGAGTTCCTGCGTGACGGACTTTTCTTGTATTTTTTTGGTTGGCATCATAGACCTATTAGAACCCCGAGCTGGACTCGAGAGATTGGCAGTCAGAGTTGTTAGGTAGTGAGTGATAATCACAGCGTACAACACCCGTTAACCAAGGTGGGTCTGGAATGAGTCGTCTCCAGTAGATTGAAGGGTATCATTATAGACGTGGAACGGTCTAGTGGTCATGTCACTAAAGGCCAGTTTGCTAGCCGTATCTAGAAGAGTCAATGTCCTTCGCCATACAGTCAGACTGATTTACTCACTAGACTCCCGCCATACAACTACTGCCACGACACCAACGGGCTCATGCTCGATGTTGATAAACTTAGGTTATCTAAAGTAGGACGTTCTACCACTGATGTAAAGGCGCCCTCACAGTTGGTATAATAATATTTAATTCTGAAAACAATATATATACTAAAATGTATTATATAATAATAGTAAAAATGAAAGGGTGAGTAGAATTTACCTTAGAAGATATCATCATGGAGCTACTGATGACATAATATATTTTCAAACCGATAGCTGTTAACCACACTATGGCATGTACTTGCATCATGACATTTTTGAATACAGGCAACAATACAGAGTAGAGACCCATCACGAAAGAAGTGAAAAGCAAACACATACCCAGAAGGAGTTGCGGTCCGTAGAACTGCTGGACAGCTTCAGTCGTTCTTATCAGTAAAGAGAGATTTGTTATCAAGTTGTCCAGGTCTGTGTTAATGTAAAGGTGATCATAAAAAGTGGCTAGATGATATAGTAGCCCACAATACTGATGTAAGAAAGAAATTATGTAAATATGAGTTATAACATATAATGAAGAACTTTCAATGAACAGAAATTCATATTCGGAATCGATTATCAATACAAAAAGAAAAACAGCAATAACAATTGTTATCATTACAATAAATATCATCCGAGTATAATGTAATCGACGCATGTGTTTTAAATTATATGGACGAGCAGCTTCTTCGATTTTATTCAAGTCTTTTACAATAGAGTTAAAAGCATTTTTCCTCAACAATGGCCATAAAACAGTAAGTCCTGCGAACACAACACCTGTTGCCGAGACTGTGTTGTCGTAGGCTTTAATCCAAACTCCGATCCACATTTTAGGGGAGTATATTGTGCTGTGAATATTGAAAATGGTGAAGATGAAAACCAATGAAGTAGAGATCAATGACAGTCTATTGGATTGATTGAACCTACTGTCGATAGGAAATGCGCCAATTATTCTTGGAAAGTAAAATGCGTAACCAAAACCTTTGTCATTTGACTGCATACTAATGACTCCGAACTTGATAAAAATATTGAAACTCTGGTAAATAAAAAACTGAACTAAGTTTAATTGAAAAGCAATGTTAAACCATATTGCACGGTGCAATTTGGTGGGGGTACCAATTAAGAACTAAAGACAATTTCAGAAATCTTCTGTAAAACATATTGAATTCTCCAACAATACATAGAGAATGCAACACACATCCATCACAAAATGAATGGATATTATAGACTAATTACATAAACAACCGTTATTGATTAGATGTTTTAGGTTTTATAAATATTGCTTCAATTTGTCAAATGAAATGAAAACAGCTTCTAATGTCATAGACAACCGAATTTTATTTATTTATTTAGGCGTGTCGCAATTTGATCGTTTCTCAATGCTTGTTGTTATAAAAAAAATAGCTGGTAATGCCACCTTGTAAAAAGTATGTCATAATATCTACATACGGGAAAAAAAAGCACGGTAACGTATTTCCTGTGGTGTTTTATAGCTGAATAACCACACCTTAAACGAGGAAAAACTACTTCTTCTCTTCTCGTATGTTCATTACTTGACATCCATTCAGGAATAGTGTCTAGACAACAGAATAGAAGATAATTAAAATAAATGAGACCAAATTCAGAGGAATATGTTTTTGAAACGTCGCGACGTCAACACTGTCTGCTTAATTGGTAAATGCCTTCTGTATCTAAAAATAAAAAAAAAAAAAATCTTAAGCTTTTTGAATTATCGGGATGATCACCTTTAAATTAATTAATAAAATACTGGTCATGCTATAAATCCTTCAAGGATGAATTTTATAATTCCTATATACCAAGTGCAGGTTTAAATAGTTCGCCCAGAATGAACCAAAATATGTATCCAGTTTTGTGGCGAAAGGCCCACATAATTAAAAGATTAAAAAATTAATCCTGTATATCTTTTGTTTTTTTATTGTTTTGTGTTTGTACACTGTTGCCCGTGCTATGTTATTTATTTAGTCTTAAGATTTCGGTTTACAGATGATGTAGCACTGACTCTTAAAGTGCACGTTGCATTATTTATTTTTTTTTTTATTTATTTAAATGATCTCCGGAACACCCACGATTTACTCATAATTCAATTGTGCACAAAAAAGCGAATAGCAAAGAAAAAAAAAAGAAAAAATGAAGGAAACGGAAAAGGAGTGAACTATGGTGGTTTTTGATACGGAATGCCGGTTTTATTTGAAACAAACAATATTGTATATGGAAACATTAGGGTGGTGGAAATAATATAAATGAAAATGAAAGTATCGACGGGGGGGGGAAGAAAGAAAAAAATATTAATAATAAAACAAGGAAAAAAGAAAAACAAATAAATGAATAAATAAACAAAAAGAAAGAAAATAAGGGTAAACTAGAAAACCAAAAATATGAATAAATAAAAAAAGGGAAAGGGAAACAAAAAATAAATAAATAAAATAACAATAAATAAAATTAAAGTGTATACACCCTGCTAATGTAGGAAAGAAGTGAGGATTAGTGTGTAGAATTAATTAAAACACTACGTAGTAGAAGACGAGGGCTTTTTATTAATCTCGATCAATTGGTTCCTGTACCATCCAGCGTTCGGGAGAAATTATCGCTACTCTTAGTTTATATATATATATATATATATATATATATATATATATATATATATATATATATATATATAAAATAAAACAAAATTAATTTTGTATGTTATTGATATATTTGTCATGTTCTAGATATCGATTAAGGTAATAAATTATCGGCAAAGCCGTAATGAAATGTGAGAATGGGGAAACTCACCTCACAAGCTTGAATCCTTATACTCCGAATTTCATTGTAAAATACGATAATGTAAATCAGGCACCAGAATGTGTTGTACAATTGTATATTATAATTGACTGTAAACAGAAGTAAGTTCATGAAAAGGAGACTTAATGCTGAGAGAAACTGCCAAGAAATTAAAATAAGTATATGGGGACTGATGTAAGAATGAAAGGCTTCAGTAACCGATAGAAGTTTTTCATATTTCTTAATGTCGAAGGAGGTTCTCATCATTTCACGAATCGATTTAAAGCAAGTAATAAGATAACTTTGCAGTTTGAGCAATTGAAAAAGAAATATATATTGACAGGTGTGAGTTATTGTAAACAAAAACACATTTTCCAAGGCAAGAATACCAGTTTTTCTGTAAACTATAAGGGTAAAGAAAATACTTAATATTACAATTACCAAAACCAGAGGAATCAAACAATAATAGAACGCTTTTCGCTGGGGCGTGAAATTGCATCCCAGGAATAGCTCATTCAATTTGCCCATGTCTTCTATCAACGATTTAGAATTTTGTTTTTGAAACATTGGAGTAAAAAGGATGACTGAAAAGACTCCATTACTCGTAATGTGGTAAGAAATTTGATATAATACGCTCCAGATGCCAATTTCAAGAAATTCCATGTTGAATAAGCTATGAACTTGCATTGCTATGTAAACAGTGTAAATTAAAAATGATAGCAATATGGATTTATTGGACATGATGAAGTAGTTCTCAAACGAATAAGATCGTTTGATTGGGTTTTGGAAACCTGATCCCACGACTTGTTCTAAGTTGTCCATCTTGCCGAATGGTTCTATTGAATTGACATTACATTATACAAATTGATATGAGCTAATATTTTGACAATATCTAAAATGAAATGAAAACACTTCTTATTTATAGACATTCCACTTAAATCGTACTCTCACCACTTAACCCTCGGTCGGGCGCGTCAAGAATATTCCGTCTTCGGGCGCGTGTATCTCAGAGATCATCCTCTACCGTTTTTACGGAAATACAGTTTTTTAATATATATTTTGCACTAAAATGTTCAGCGTCTGATTAGAAACCATAACAGAGGAAGTATTTGTTTAAAAGAAGTAAATAATTTTTAAAATTGACAAGTATTATAATATAAAGAAAACCGTGGACAATAATTTTTAAAATATAATTAAAAAACACAAATATCAAAAGGAATTGTTTAAATGCGCATGCCTTAATTATACATAATTCATTTCAGTTTGTGAACAATATAAAAAATTATCTAAATATAACTTCAATCAAAAATAAGTAGCACGAAATCACTTTTAGATAAGACTTATTAAAAATCATCAAAACATTTTAAAAATACCAGTTAAATTGTTATTTCTTTTGCAGAGCTGCATTGCCATTAGGACAAAGTATGGAACTATGTTGTAAACAAATTTTGTTTTAGCAAATCTCACAACAGTAATTAGTACACCTACATTTATTTTCAGTTTTGCTTAATTCACATCATTTTCTTTTGTTCGTTGTAGCGGAGGGACTTTTTTTATGCTGTTCTGTACTTGAGTTCAATGTATTGTCTTATGAGTCTCTGTAGTCTTCAAGTTTCGTCCTTAGTTCGGTTGGTAAACGTCTACTGTTGTCACTGCGTCGTACAATATATCCTTGTACAAGTTCTTCTGAAAGCTCAAGTTTGAGCAAAATAATAGAACAATAGGTTTATATGATTCCATTTAATAAAGAGAAACTTAATTGATGTACATATTTATGAAATACAGATTTCAAAAAAACTTACGAGATCGGGCGCGTGGTATCTAGGAGATAAAACTGATTGACAGGTGAAACACACGACTCCGTTAAACACAGTGACACAACATACCTTGAGGGGGAGACCTATAAAGAACATAACTCGAAGCACTACACCACCACTCTCTGCTAGGAGGAGTGGCAAATATTTTTCTAAATACTGTGTATCTGAGAGATCACGCGCCAGACTTAAATACATAAATACTGATTCAAGTTTGTTGGATTGCGGAAAACGAGCGGACTACTATACGTCTTTAATCCCTTAAACTTAAGGAAACACAGCTATTGAGGTTTTACTCATGACGCGATTATTGAAAGAAA